>VKOC01017016.1:0-146292 GCA_009364415.1 Spea multiplicata
GATAGATAGATAGATAGATCTTCTCAATCTTCTTTAGGACCTATAAGGCTATATTCAGTTTCCTTATTTGTTACCGTACACGGCACAGCGAGGCTGTTGCGTTTATCTAGTTATAACACTAGGTGGCGCTAGAGTACCACTAGAATGCTCTCAGCGTGATTGCCTATGGCCCCGCCTCTGAGTTTAGGCGCTGGGAATGCTGGGAATTACTTGGATCTACCGGTGATTGTGGCGGCGGAGGCCGCCATGTTGGGCGCGTTTTGATGTTATAAATGAGAAGCGTTGGCCTGCTTGGCGGCGTATTGGACGGTCACTTTGCCGTCTCGTTTTTGGGACGTGAACGGTTCGGAAACGATTTGTTGAGTCCGTCTGAGGTTTTTGAGCTGAAGTCGTGAGCCATGCGAGAGATGTTTTCGTGAGTTAACTTCCATAGCTGTGTTTCCTCTCAGATGTCTTAGTGAGCGCGTTTACTGCTGTAGTAACCCGAGTCGAGCCCTTTCTAAAGCTGTTTGTGCGTAAAACCTCGGAGAGCTATTAAAACAATTGCTTTAGTGACTTTCGCAACTTGGCTTTCACCTCACGTGACCCCGCCAGGTGGCTTCTGACACTTGTACCTTTGCTTTAAGTCTCGGTTTCTCAGAGACTTTGTGTTTATGGTTGGATTTTGTCGTGAGATATGTATTTTTTATACGCTTTTGTTGGATGGCCCTAGCGGCACCCCGCCGTCGCAGTTGGGATGTGACCCGGAAGTTGGGTTGCATGCCGGCCTTTTCATTTTGATGAGGCAAGGTGCATATAAAGTCGGTAAAGTGTGTGCTTCTGACACTTAAATGGAGACCGTACTGTAGATCGCTATCGTGTGCAGTGTGCTTTCTTTCCATAGCAAACCCTCTATACAGCAGTTTTGTGATCTGCCACAAAATGGCTATTGGTGTCTGTCCCAAAGTCTCATGGGAAGGTTGATTCCTTTCAGTCGGTCATCATTTAGTAAAGTAATGCAGGATTGCACAATGTGTTGTCCTGGTGTATTTAAATGTTCCATTGGTTGCTATGGTGATGGGGAAACCAGTCAATTACACTCATACCTCCTTAGGTTTTTAATGCTTTTTTTTTTTATATAACCAGTAATTGTTTGCAGGTTAATATATTAAACTCCCATTTCTATTACAAATGTAAAAGTAAAACTGACCTTTACACCATGACCCTTAAAGGAACCGTCTACTGGCCCAGACTCGCCGAGGATGAATGGTCGTTAAAGTACGGAGGCCAGCCTCGTTAGGACCGTGCCGCGCAGAGATCTGGCTTCCCCTGGCACTTGGTGACAGATCACAAGTGCTTGTACACACACCTTCACTGTCGCAAAGCCATTGCCTTTGGTGTATAAGAGCTGAAGGGAGCTATATGGGCATAAAAGGGCTGAAGAGAGCAGTAGAGACCCAGGAGGGTCTGTCAATCCAGGATTGATGGGATCTGCCCCCACGTCTTCGTCAGGCATTAAGATCCACACAGCCTGCCTCCTGGTCACAGTGCATATGATGGCTGGAGTGTACTTTTTAAAGTTACACAGTTTCCTGTAGTTAATTTACACTTTAATGTAAACTGCATGTCAGTGCTGCTCTATTCTGTAATCAACACAAATCTTTATTTGGGGAAATGTGGCTGATGATGGCGGCAGGGTCCTGCAAAGACAACCTTTAACCCCTTAAGGGCAATGGGCGGTCCCTAAACCCAACGAAAACAATGCATTTTGAGCCAGTGCATGGACAGGCTTTGTCATTAAGGGGTTAATAAAAACGTTTGCTTTGAGCGTTGTGGTTGGTGTTTATTGGGTGTCATAGAGAAAGTGCCCACATTAGACGGCTGCGATGCCAAATAAATCAGAGCTTTGACCTGAAACTGTTCAGAGAAGCACGAGATTAGGCTGTCTCTCATAGTAGTGTTTTTGTTTGTTTTTTTGGCCCCTGTATGCTTTTCTGTACACTCTGAAATAACATGTTTGGCTCTTATGGTTAGTGTGATCCATGATTATTATATTCCCGCGTGACATGTTTGAGGAGCATTTCGAACGGGTCCTTTAGTTGGTAGTATGCTCTTTTAAGAAACCTGTGTGAAAAGATATATAACTGGATTTGGCAGAACAGGTGAGGTAACTTTCATCTTCTTTACTTTACAGGAGTGGCGTGCTAGATGTCCAGCCCCAGAAACATTATGGCATCACCTCAGCGATTAGTTGGGCTGGCCCCAAAGATATTGATCATATTTACACCCAGAAGCTCATAGAGGCCATGAGACCCTTTGGTGTGTTTGAAGATGATGAGGAACTCAGTCATAGGTTGGTGCCTTCTGCCTTCTCTTACCTGTTTGTTTTTAGTGTCTCATTGTTTTTGCTTCTACTCTCATGCCACTGTTTTTACCAGATGAGGGAGTGGTATATTTTTCACAGAATACATTCTTCATTTTACCAATGATTAAACTAATGCTTCACTTGCTCTCCTATCCTATGTCAATTACCGAGCTTCTGACTTGGTGCCAGTTCTCTTCTCCTTTGTTCATGGTTGTTGAATTGTTTGAATACTGATGATCTCCCTGTTTTCCCCAATAGGTTAGTTGTGTTGGGTAAACTGAACAATATGGTGAAAGAATGGATTGCAGAACTTGGAGAATGCAAGGTTGGTGGAGTGTTCATGTGCCAGAGCATTTTATTTTCTGTGGTAGTTACTTATGGCCCTTGAACACTTTGAAATCAGAGGCATGTGTTGTCAGTACATCAATAAACCTAGATGATAAAAACCTAGATAATAACCTTGACTGACAGCTGGTGTCTCAGTATCTTTATGGTCATGTCAAGTAGTCTTTCCAGACATCAGTAAAGCGGTCTGATTTTAGTGAATCCTGAGCAGGTTTTATTTATTTTTTTTCACATAAGGCAGGTGTTTGTGCTTTTGCATGTGCAGGTAGTGAGGGTGCATTCATGTGCCTCAGGTTTCCTCTTATGTCTGGCCACGCAGCAGTGATCTGTTTTTGCCATCGGCACATCAGCCTGATGGTCATCTTTATTTATTGATACAATGTCACACCATCCTACACTGTAGTGCTGTGCAAGAGTGACAGAACAAGTCATTTATTTCACAACAATTAAAAGTTAAATTAATAATGTTTGTGTCTTATGTTGAATTTAGTGAAAGTGTTTAAACGGTTTTATTTATATAATATATATATAGATAATGACTTGGCTATAATCTCCTGTGTACTGTATTATGTAACATGTTGTGATAGATATATATATATATATATTTTTTTTAAGAGTCTTCCTCCTACGATCATATCAGCAGCCGGTGGCAAAATCTTCACATTTGGTTCCTACAGGCTTGGGGTGCACACAAAAGGTTTGACATTGCCCTTCCTTTGTTCTGTATCGTGTAGTTTTTCTGGTATTGTGCAGCTTGACACTAACTGGACTTTCTTCACAAGGAGCCGATATTGACGCATTATGTGTTGCACCACGACATGTTGAACGCGCTGATTTTTTTCAGTCCTTTGCTGAGAAGTTAAAGCATCAAGAAGGCATTAAAAATTTAAGGGTATGTTTTTTTATGGTTTTTGTTGTGCTGATGGTTAAGGTAGTACTGAAGACAGAAATGAGTAGTTTAATAATACTCCAGTTACACAAATTAAACTTTTTATAAACAATATGTTCACTACATTGTAAGATGGGAGTAATATGAATAAAACTATATTCTTTCAAAATATGGGTAGATTTACAACCTTGGCTGTTGTATTAAAAAATGTTTTTTTTTTTCTGTTTTTTTTTGTCTGCAAACATGTGGTTTAGTGCAGGACCTACGGCCCACACCTAGCTGTTGGATGTCAGAGCCTTCTGTCAGCAATAGCCAGCATTACACCTAGTGCAGTCATTCTGGGGGTTTGTTGGTGTTCACAATGCAGGATAGTATGGGCATTCAAACGCTGGCACTGCAGGAATGAGGATCCTGCTTTGACCATACGCTACTCATTACACATACTGTGATCAGCAAAAAGGGGTGAAAAAGGATCTCCCTTCTCAAACAAATCATTAATGTATATAATGACCTGATGTCAACATGTTCCTCTTGGTACTCTTTCGTAACAAGATCTCTGACCTCTGCAAACACCTTACGCCATAGCCCTGTCCTGTGAGAGCAAGCCAAAAATGCCAAACGTAATAGTGGTGAAAGCCATCTTTCTTTATTATCTCAGTTGTGTAGGCAAGGTTCAGTGAAGACACCCAGCAATCTCTATAGTGTATGTCGGAACGATTCCAGGTTCTATTAGAGTAACCCAAATACATCTAAACATATAATTTAGGATTAAAACAACATCAAGGCTTAAAACTGGTTAGTTCTCAAATGAAGAATTACCTTTTACTATTGGCATACATTAAGTACTCCTGATCTATATTTGTAAACTCTAATTTTCTGATTTTTATCTTTTCTTTCTTTAGGCTGTGGAAGATGCCTTTGTTCCAGTTATTAAATTTGAATTCCTTAATATTGAGGTTTGTTTCACAATGTGTATTAAGGCCAAAGTTAATTATGTTCTCATTAATTTGCTGGTGTTAAAGTGGGTTTGATTTTAATTTACTGTGTGTGTGTATATAATTTTACAATGAAAAGAAACTTTACTAGTACATTAACTGTATTAGTTTGGAGCTCTATGACAGTGTTATTTTTTGTGGCTGTTTCATATATTTTTATTTATTTTTTTTTTTATTAAGATCGATTTAGTGTTTGCCAGACTGCCATTACAGTGCATCCCAGACAATTTGGATTTACGTGATGATTCGGGTTTGAAAAACTTGGATATAAGATGTATAAGGAGCTTAAATGGTAATGTATATCGTCACTTTGTGCATGCTTGGCATTACTTGCATGGAGCCCTAACACTTATTTATTTTTTGTTAAATTTGCTTGCAGGATGCCGAGTCACAGATGAAATTCTCCATTTAGTACCCAACAAAGAGAATTTCAGGTTAACCCTCAGAGCTATAAAACTGTGGGCAAAAAGTGAGTTCCCTTAAATTACTTGACAAAAATGTGTTTCCTTCAGCTTTTAAGTTCTTAGCAATTTTTTTTCTCTCCCATTTCTAAAGGGCGTGGGATTTACTCAAATGTGTTGGGATTTCTTGGAGGGGTCTCTTGGGCCATGCTGGTTGCCAGGACATGTCAGTTGTACCCAAATGCTGTGCCATCTACACTTGTGCACAAGTTCTTCTTGGTATTTTCAAAATGGTGAGTTGAGTATAGCATTCACTAAAGTAACCTTTATTATTGGTCTCATTTCTGTAACACTCTCGTGCTCACTGCTGGTTTTGTTTGATCTAGGGAATGGCCTAATCCTGTGTTGCTAAAACAGCCAGAAGAGAGTAATCTGAATTTACCAGTGTGGGATCCAAGGGTATGCATCAAAGCATATGCTTTTTTTTTCTTCAAACTTTATGCCATATTTTACATAAACCTCAATATTCTTTCAGGTGAACCCAGCTGACCGCTATCACTTAATGCCGATAATAACGCCTGCATATCCTCAACAAAACTCTACGTACAATGCTTCTACATCAACACGTGCAATTATGGTAGAGGAGTTCAAGCAAGGTAATCCCAAAGTTCCTGTGATTAGATGCAAATGCATAATAACATTATGCTACCAATTTACCTATGCATTATAGGAACAAAACATATCTTTTTACTAAATACCTTTTTTTGTAAATTGTCGTTTGAGATTTTATGAAAGCGAATGCGAGTAATTGCACAATATACAGAAGTCAGAAAAACTAAAGTAAAATCTTGGCTATAATATGCATGCAAAACTTTGCACAATTATGTAGGGAAAAAATGGATCCCTTATGTGGCACCCCCCCCCCCCACAATTGGGTCACTGGCTGACTGGTGAGACCATAGTTACCATAATCATTGTTCAGATAACCATTTACTAGGTTAAAAAGAAAATATTGTAAAATAAAAATTAACACCACTTGTAAGGGGCAATTGATTGGTGAATCAATATCCAATATATATATATTTATTTCTTTATGACCTGGGTGACCTCTGGGATTTAAAGGAGTACCTTAACAGTACAATAATATACAATTTCAGTTAATGTGATGCATTCTTAGCTCTGTTATAGTGGAAACGCCAGACAAGATCACAGGTTGAAATCTGTGTATTAAATGGAAATGCTTTTTCTTCCTCTATATTGTTGGACTTGAGGTTTGACTTGCTTTCCTGAACTTAAGTACTAGAGCTGGTTGAATTGTACGTTCAGATCTTTAAAATGCATATTTACAGGTGGAATAACTCTTAAGTATTACTGATTGCTTTGTAATGTTTCATCCGTTGTGTTTAAAGGTCTGACAGTCACTGATGAAATTCTTCTTGGAAAGGCGGATTGGTCAAAACTTTTTGAACCTCCAAACTTTTTTCAGAAATACAAGTAAGTAATTGTAAAGGATTTAAGGCTTTTGGCCGGCCTATCCTATTTAATGCATACTAGGGTTTTGGTATTCAGAAGGGTGTTCTGTGTTTTTTCTTTTTATTTTAAACCAGATGTTAACATGCAAAAATTATATTCTTTCTTTCAGGCATTATATTGTTTTAACTGCAAGCGCATGTACAGAAGAGCATCACCTCGAATGGTATGTTTGCTAACTTGAAACACGTTAGTAGCGTTAACTTTAAATTATGGGACTATTCTGTGTCTGCTTTGCAAGTTGATTGGTTCCTATTGATCAATCGCGCATCCTTCTAAAAGTTGAAGGTCTGATGTTTCGAATCTTCAATATGGAATTTGTTCTGTTACTTTGTACGTGTCTACAGCTCTTTACCTAGACTACATGTAATCAACGAAGTGCCATAATGCATTGATATTTTGCCTTTTAGGGTTGGCTTGGTTGAATCTAAAATTCGAGTGCTTGTTGGGAACTTGGAAAGAAATGAGTTCATTACACTTGCCCATATAAACCCTCAGTCTTTCCCTGGGAATAAAGAGCTTTGCAAAGAGTAAGTTGGTTTTCTTAAAGCATTAGGAAATGGGGACTAATTGTTTTCTGGTTCTTGAAATAGGCTGTGCTTGCCGGACCGTATCTCTCTGCTTACTGGAGTTTCAGTTTAAGGGATTTTTGACATTTGTTCTATTAACAGGCATCGGTAGAATTGCTTCCTGAGTTTGTCCTCTTTTTCTCCTACCGCTGCTCAGGTTTTGACAGCAATGAATTGTGACTGCCAGATTGCTTATATTTTAAGGCTGATAATGGTGTGCTAATTTTCTCCTTTTTGATATAACAATGTATATGCTTAACACCTAGTCAGTCGGTTTTGCCAAAAGCAATCTTGCTGTTTAAAAATCAAGCAATGCCATGATGTCATATCACATTGCAGTTTTAAATGGGGTTAATGAGAAGCAAGACAAATGGCAAATATAATCTGACTGCTTGTTTAGCAGGTTATATGTGAGGCAAGGCTTTTTTCCCCTGAAGGTTTTTTGGTGTTTTTTTCCAGTAATGAATATATGTCAATGTGGTTCCTTGGAATTCATTTTAAGAAGGTGGAGAATGCTGAAAGTGTTAATATTGATTTAACCCATGATATACAGTCATTCACTGACACAGGTGAGTTGTCTATTTAATTTTGCCTATAGCAAAAGGGAGTAAACTTATTCATAGTGATCTTGGCTTCGTAATGCTTATTAACCTATAAGTGACACCATTTATATTCAACATTTGTATTACTTTAAAGGTAATTGGGTGTTTTGCCTTTTAATTTAGCCTAAGCTGTTACTGAGCTGTTCTTCTGTTTGAGCGATCCCATACTGCTTGAGTTGCCCAAGTATTTCCTATCATAGGGATGCGTTACACGTGACTAGTTTTTGCCTTCTTGCTGCTATAGACTCTTCGTAATGCGTAGTGAAGATGGTTAGCTGGAGCCACAAAATCCCAAGTATATGTATGTATGTATTCATGTTTTTTTTTGGTTTTATGCTGATTTGCCTATGAATTCTAGTATACAGACAAGCAAATAACATTAACATGCTAAAGAAGGGAATGAAGATTGAAGCAACCCATGTTAGGAAGAAGCAACTCCATTACTACCTTCCTGTCGAAATGCTGCACAAAAGGAAAAAGGTACTATAATAGAGTAATTCCCTGCTCTGCTTCTAACCTAGCTGCCTGTGTAGACAGAGTACTGATGCCCATCATGGTAGATGACATTTGTATTAAATCTGACAGATTTCTTTTTTTGTTGTAGCAAAGTGTGCCAGATATTAGCAGATCAGCTTCTGGATTATCCTCCAAAAGATCATCTTTAGATGGAAATTACTTGGACAGCTCTAGAGATACAGACACAGGCACACCTTGTCAATCTCCTACTTCATGTCATCAGAATTCCAAATCTGAAAGTCCTACTCTACCTCAGCCACAAAGGTAAAGAGCTCCTAACCAGCGCCATTCATTTATATTTCCCTCTCTGAGCTTGTGTAGATGAAATTAAAATAGTAAGTCTATTATTGATATCTTTGCAGCTACCTGATTTTTTTTTTTTCTTTTCTCCAGCCAAGCCATACCAGAGGAAATTTCGTCATCTTTGTTTCCGTGCTCCCACAGCGTGGATGCGCCTTCAGAGGTTGCCCAAGGATTCTCAATTCCGGTTATAGTGTCAAGTAAGCACCCTAACCTAAGGGGTCAGACTGAGTAAATGGCAAATTACGTTCCATTTTTTTCTTTTGGTGGGGGCTGTCCCAATACCTTGTGTGGTATATTCCACAAACAACCAAAAGGTGGTTGGTCTTAATTCCATGTTTATTTTTTCCCTGTTTAATTTGGCTTATTTTCTTTGTATATTTCTCCTGCAGAGTCCAAGTCTGCTGTTGCCATGAAAGAGGGCATCCATTCATCTGGCTGTAGCATTCCAACAGTAGTAGGACTGAATGTTGTTCCACGTCATCAATCACCCCCAAAGCATTCTCAGGAGCAACATCCCCAGAACGGACTAGTGAACTTGAGCCCGAAAAGTGCTGCCGCCAAAAGGACTCACCCACCTTGTTTGGAAGGTTCTTCAAAAAGAATTAAGGATGCTGAAACGGTTTGTATACTTAACTCTGCAGCTGCACCGGTATTGTTAAATAGGAAGATTGACTTTACCAAATTCTGAAAATCATTTAAATATACGGAAACGGCGGTTTTTATGATGTTTTTTTTACAGGGTAGTAAAAAAAGTTTTTTTTTTTCCTTTTTCTAGGATATGGGATTAGCAGATTCTGCGTTGATAGAGCCATGTCCCAAAGAGGAGGAAACAATCAGGCAAGCTGTGGTAAGTATTAAACCTGACCCTTAGTTTACTGGCGCTTCATTTGTTGTATGTTTTTAGTGTTCTCGATTTCATATGGAAACTTCTCAGTTTGCATTCCTATAGCAATGTCTGATTAAGGTCGGTTTTCTCGCATAACAAACGTTTTCTCTCTTAGGAAAGGATTATTGTTGAGCCTATGCCTATCCCCACTATTGAGAGATGTAGATCACAGGTATGAGCTATAGACTTTTTATATTTGCATTGCGGAGTTTCCACTCAAGGGCCATAGGATAACTTGCCAAGTAATTATTTAAAAAAATCTATTTTTTAGGCACTGGTTATAAATTCAACAAAATATGTTCTTAAAGACAAACAGCATTCATTTTTTTTAATGAAAAGTCTTAATCTGTGATTTCTGTTATACTACAAGAATGTTACTGACCATTGTGGTTTGTTTTATAGCGACTACCCAGTAAAGAACTTCCAGATGCTTCTTCACCAGTGCCAACCAGTAACATCAGAGTCATAAAAAACTCTATTAGGCTAACTCTAAACCGGTAACTACAGTTTATACTCGGGCTGCAACACAGGAAGCAATAATTTGCTATGTTAGGTGATCTAAAAAATATTATGGCTCATGAACGGTCTACGTTTCATACGTTTCAAACATGGTGCTGTATCAAACTGATTGTTGAATTTATTTTCCAGTTGTGTACACTGCCAAACTAGAATACATATTTTTAAGTAGCTTTTTTTAGAGTTTGCCAGTTTACACTTTGTAAAAGATATAAAAAAAAAAAAACATTTGACCCTTCTATAGTGTTACAAATGTTATTTCAATTCTTCTATTTGATACCTGTGAAAAATTGCTAAAAATGAAAAAAAATATTTATTTTATGTATGTTTTTGTTAAGGAAGTGTTTGTTATGTAATAGTTTCTGTCCACCTAACTGGTATAGATAAAATGCGTTGTGCAAACTAACCCAGTGTTTGTTAGGCTATATGTAAGTTCCTGCGACAGACTATACACTGCAGGAACCTTTTTTGCTTCTCAAGCCTTGATGGGCTTAAATCTTTGTGCAATAGTTTTCCTTCCCACCCAGAAAACTTAATTCTGAGCTGCCTCCTGTGGAGGCCTGCAAGAAAAATTAGCATGACGAGTCCCTCATTAACCACCCCGTTCCCCAACAAATATTTAAATTTGCTTTGTTCATTAGCACGCTTAGATTTAAATTAAACTTTTTTTAGTATTCCCTGGTCTCTTTTTGCTGCAAGCAGAACCGGAAAAACTGGCAACAGATACTGCTGGGGAGTGGGGGTATATCTGCACCAAGTAGGTAAACAGAAACCGTGCTCTGTCGTCCTCCTGCCCCTGTCTACTATAAGTGACCGAAGAAAAGCCACGTAATGGCTGCCTGTGCCGCCGCATACTCCCAAAACTCAGGAATTTAGAACATGGCTTGAAAGCAATATGTTTTAAGTGCTTCAATTATGTCAAGGTTTTTTTTTTTATATATATATAATACAGAGCATGTAACACACAATTCATACACTTCTACTGTTTTGTATGCAATATAAATTTCCACCTTTTTCAAAAAAAAAAAGTGTGCCTTTTTCTTTTATGTTGGTTTTATATTCACCGTTTGACTTTTTCTTGTGTTACTGGCGGAATCGGCCAATGAGATCATGTATCTGACATGAGAGGAAGCAACCCTGGGTATTAATAGGTTCCGAAAAGATCTAGGGAAAAGCTTAATAACAGAAATGCTGCGTAAAACACGTCAACATTTTTACCTGCCTTTTCTGTTTCCCTTCTGTGTATATATGTGTTTAATGGGACATATTGAAATATTTGCATGTTAAAATAAAAACCTAAGAAATACACCCTAAGCCCTATATACATTTACACAGCTGCTTTTTATCTTTTAGTGCATATGTCTTGCCCCTTGTATCAAAGTGTGCTACTTGGATCTTTAGCACCCAGGTGTCTGCAATGTCCTGTGCACCTGGAATGGGGGGGGCAGTGAAATACGCCTCTGCTACAGTCGTTAATTGCTCTTACACCATACACATACGCTGTCCCCCTGGCCTGGGGTGACTGCTCAGTGTAATACGGGGTGCCTTGTACCCCGACTGGGTACTACCGCCAAACTACGCTTCCTCCTGCCGCAATACCAGTCGTTAACCCCTTTAGCACCAGCCAGAACCAGCATTGTAGAGAAAAGGGGGATGCCGCTGCACTGGAGCTGCATTGGCATGTTATATTCCAAAAAGGGATTTGATCCGACCTCGGGACCCTGAGCCGCAGTGTTGGAAAAGTCCCCGGGAATAGTCTGCTCTGTAGCCGGGCCAGAGTTCCATAGCCGTGGCTGGGTAAACCCTGGTCCTAAAAATTGGTAATAAAGCCGGGGTTCCCAAAGAAGCTCCCTCTCTGTAACCCTCACCGAGTGTTGCCCACCATGAGCACAGTGTAACTCCAAAAAAGCAATGTTTTGGGACAACGGATGGGTGTAGCGACACAGTACCAATTGTCGCCAGGTATCCCCAGGGTTCCTAGCCTGACATACAGTTCCCTGAATTAGCAGCTAGGTCCCAGTCAGGCGCATCAAGTGTTTCTGTGCATGTAGAGCCCCCATAGCAGGCTAGTTCATGGGAGTCTGGTTAGGGCAGACCAGACTGGGTTTCCATTCACCCCGTGCCCCTGGTGGATGTAAGAAGGGACTGGGTGGGTAGGTAAGGAGTTTCACCAGGAATCCATCAGTTACCCTTTCCCAAACTCAACCCCCCCCCCATGTGTCGTGACGTCCGCCTCAGGGGGTTACTGTGACACCCTGTGTGTAGGAATGTTTGTGCAGATAGACAGATTGATGGAGCTTGAAGTTCCACAAAGTTGGTACCAAACTTTCCAATAGGCGCTATGCATTCTGGTAAGTAGCATTCATCCGGGCATCTACCAAACCAAGATTCATTCATCAGACTTTCAGATGTTTAGATACTTTATACGTCTCTTGGCAATGGATTTAGCTGAAACACCTCAATAATTAGGAGGAGCGTCCAAATACTTTGTCATTGTTAGAAATTTCATCCAGCAGAGGTCGCCATAAAACAGGATTAGCCCACACTAGATGTTAAATGGCACTTTTTTTCAGATGGAAATTACCAAATGTAGAAGACCTGCTTACTGAATTTAAGTAATTATATGGCAATTGAGTGGTAACTGCAGGCAAACACCAAGCTGTTTCACATCATGTTAACCCCTTTGTGACAATGGCTGATTTTATTTTTTGTACCCTCCCTGACCATGGCTGTTTAAACATTTCTGTGCTGCTTGTGTTTAGCTGTAACTCAGGTCAGGTTCTAGTATCTGTCCTGAGTTTAGAAATACCCAATGTTTTTTGGGTTTTTTTTACACGTTATGGGGCAATAAGTACAAGCAGCATTTTGCTATTTTTAAAAGTGCTCTCCAAATTTGGTAATTCTGCCCCATGTGGTACTTTGGGTATCAAACATATTTTTTAAAGACTAGGCACCCCAGGGTTTTTCAAATGGTGATTTTTTAACTCTTTCCATGCACACATTTAACCACCAACCTTTGTCAAAGTTTGCTGTAGTATTTTTCCCACATGAATTTAAAGCTACTGACACGTGTCACTGTCACACCACTCCTCAATATGTGTTCAGCAACACCTCCTGAGTACAGTAATACCCCCATGCATGGGTTTGTTGGGTTATTTGGGGGCTAAAAGGCCACATTTGGAACATGCACATTTTTCAAATTGAAAATTTGACCGGTGGTCATCCTGTGTTAATTGGGACATTGTTGAACCCGGCTAATTCAATTTACCTCATAAAATCATATATATTTTTTTAAAGTAGACACCCCATGGGCATTTAACATGCCAGTATTTTAACATTTTTCACGTGAGAATTGATTGAAGATATAGCGCTAATTTTAGGACTTGCATATAAAAAATACATTTATATGTAATATATTTATATTAATATATATTTTTTATTATTTTTGGCCTTTTTTTTCTACAACGCATCCAGGGGTGGATTTGGTGTTGCTTTGGTGTTGCTGAATGTTAAGGATAGCAAAGGACTGGTTAAACGATATTAATACAATTAATGCTCTGGGAATATGTATTAAATGGGAAAACACTGGGGACGACTGACATGGAAAAGGACTTAGGAGTCTTGGTTAACAGTAAATTTACCTGTAGCGACCAGTGTCGGGCAGCTGCTGCTAAGGCAAATAAAATCATGGGGTGCATCAAAAGGGGCATGGATGCCCACGACAAGGAAATAATTCTACCATTGTACAAGTCACTAGTCAGACCACACATGGAATTCTGTGTACAGTACTGGGCACCAGTGTACAAGAAAGATATAGTGGAGCTGGAGAGGGTTCAAAGACGGGCAACCAGAGTAATAAGGGGAATGGAAGGACTACAGTACCCAGAAAGATTATCAGAATTAGGGTTATTTAGTTTGGAAAAAAGACGGCTTAGGGGGGACTTAATAACTATGTATAAATATATAAGGGGGCAGTACAGAGATCACTCCCAGGACCTATTTATACCCAGGACTGTATCTATAACAAGGGGACATCCTCTACGGCTGGAGGAAAGAAGGTTTATACACCAGCACAGATGGGGGTTCTTTACAGTAAGAGCGGTGAGACTATGGAACTCTCTGCCAGAGGAAGTGGTAATGGTAAACTCAATAAAAGAGTTTAAAAGGAGCCTGGATGTGTTTCTTGAAAGCAATAATATTACAAGTTATGGATATTAGATTAATAGGGACAGAACGTTGATCCAGGGATTTATTCTGATTGCCATATTTGGAGTCGGGAAGGAATTTCCCCCCTGGTATGGGGCAATTGGCATCTGCTTCATAAGGGTTTTTTGCCTTCCTCTGGATCAACACGGTAGGGACACAATATGTATATAGGTTGAACTTGATGGACTTTGGTCTTTTTTCAACCTTATGAACTATGTTACTATGTTACTATGTAAATCAAAACTTCAGAGAGCATTAGACACTGTAAGAAATGGCAAGCTGAGGCTCACCAAGTATCACTCAGAAAAATCTCACTCTGTAAAAATGCTCAGGTGCAGCACAGCAGTCACTAAAAGCAGTCACAGTGAAATGAATGGATCCCCTGCCTGCTGTGCTCTTATTTAGGCTGTCTGCTTCTTTTTTTCTTTGAAAGATGCAGCACAGCCACTGGACAAGCCATCAGCGTGATGTCACTTAATTTCCCTCCTTTTAGTGCAGGCAAAATGGCAGCCACAGCAATGGAACGAATGAACAAAGATTTTCATATTGCGCACATTCGTTTTTCATTTCTTTCGTCCAATGTTGCATTCGTTTGTTATTCCAATGAATGGACAAAATGGCAACATCCGGCATGAAAACGCATTTGTTGAAAAGATGAAAAAGTAGAGGGTAGAAAGTAAGAGATGGGAAGAAAGGGTGGAGCAGGAGAACAAAGATAAGAGACTGGGGAGAAAGAAGGGTAGATGCTAGTGAGAAGGGGAGGGCTAAAGATAAATGAGAGATAAACAGAAAGGAGAGATGCAGTGAGAAAAAAGGAAGATATGAGAAAGAAGACAGATGAGGAGAAAGGGGAGATAAAACTGCGTCCCCTGGGAACACAGTGTGCAGGTGCCAGTCGTAAACTGTGGGACCAAGTTAGGCGTAAAATCTGCAGGTGAGGTAAGGTGGTGCAGGAGGCTTAACATGTGAGTACATGAGTGTTGAGGGGCAGAAATGTGAAATTCAGGCTGTTTAGGGGGCAGAGGTGGCACAGGCAGGCTGTTTAGGGGCACAGGGGGCAGAGGCAGGCTGTTTGGGGTGAGGCAGAGATGACACTGGCAGGCTGTTTAGGGGAGGCAGAGGTGGCACCGTGCAGGATCCAAATAACTATAATCATTCATTTTTATCATATTATTTGTATTAAAATCCCAGAAACCAACATTGTTAAAAGGCCCAAATTGGTTACAGAGATTAGACATAATGGAATCAAAACATTTGGTACTGCAAAAAGCTCTGCCCAAGAGGTGTAAGGCAGTATGAAACCAAAATGGAGCTTTTTGGCAATTAAACCCCAGAGATGGGTTTGTCGCACAGACAGAGGTAGCCATATGAAAAAGTACCTCATGTCCATGGTTAAAAATGGTGGTGGCTCTTTTGTTAGGATATAGGTCATCATGGACTCTATCAAATATGAACAGATATTAAATGAACGCCTGACTGCCTCTGCCAAAAAGTTTAAAATGGGCTTTGGTTTGATCTTCCAGCAGGGCAACGATCCAAAATACACATCAAAATCAATACTAAAATGGTTTACTGAACATAAAATCAAGGCCCTGCCATGGCCATCCCAGTTTACTGACCGGAAACCCTTGGAAAATCTGTGGGGGGAAAAGGAGAGTTCGCCAGCGTCAAAAATTTGAAGGGTCTGGAGAGATTCTATATGGAGGAATGGTCTCAGATGCCTTGCCATGTATTCTCCAACCTCACATGTATTCTCCAATCTCATCAGGCATTATAGTTCTTGTCTTGGCAAAGGGAGGAAGCACAAAGTATTGACTAAAAGGATGCCAAAATTGTGCCATACATATATTTAACATTTTTTTGGTTTTTTTTTAATAAACCTGTGTTGTGTTTGCAATTGTTTGATATCCGTGAGAGCAGAGCCTTTTTGCTCATTAGCAGGTTGCAAAGGTGACATGCAACTGTAACGAACACTGGATGTACTGTATATAACTCACACTGGGAAAAACAGGGACCTAGGAACACAACTGCAAAATGTTATGTATGTTTTCCTGCTCTTATAGTTTACTACTGTCTACTTTCCATACATTACTAGGTACTTTACTGACAGTCACATACAAAAAAAATAAAAATGGTGGAGTTCCCCTTTAATATAAAGTTCATATGAGGAATTGAATAGTGTTGACATAATTAAAGAGGAAGTCCCATAGAAAAATAAATATTTACAGATGTCGAAAACCAGTCACCTGTCACTTGTTTTGGAAGCATGCTTAAAAATGACCAGCAGTGTGGGTAAAGCTCGGTTGGGCATGGCTAGAAGCAGGGGTGTTAACTAGAAACCACAGAGCCCAGGTGCTAAAATTGTTCCAGGGGCCAACTTCACAAGCACCACATCCAACAGTGCCACATTTGCCCCCAAACAGCTTGTCTGTCCCATCTTTGACCCCCCAAACCGGTTGTCAGTGCCCCCAGCTTGTCTCTGCCATCTTTGCCACTAAAAGCATGTGCTAGCTTTGCCAGCAAACAGCTTGCCTGTTCCCCCAAACAGATTGTCTATGCCACAGTTGTCCCAAACATCTTGATAGTGTCCCTAAACAGCCTGCCTGTTCCACCTTTGCCACCAAACAGCCTGGACATTCCCCTGTCAGAAGAAGCCTTGTTCATGAAATTTCTGCCCTGCTAGACCTGCCCCTGTCCAACAAAAGTGCTATTATTGTGAAGTAAAAATATCTAGTGGTAACAGCAGCTCAGCCACCGACCATGCACACTCACGGAGCAGGGCTGCTGCATGGAGTACTTTAAAATCACCTGTCCTCTGTAGCCTCGCTCACTACAGAGTTGCAAACTGCTTACAAAAGCAGCATTAGCATACGCTCTGTGAGTTGGGAGCTTCATGAAATGGGTTTCCATAACCAAGCACCTGCACACAAGCCCAGGATTACTATATGCAATGCCAAACGTTGTCTGTAGTGGTGTGAAGCACACTGGACTCTGGAGCAGTGAAATGTTCGCTGTAATAATAAATCTCTCTTCACTATCTGAAAGTTTGATCAACTGGTGGATTTCAGAAGAACGCTTCCAACCAAACTGCAGTGTCTACTGTGATGTTTGGTAGAGAAGGAACATTGGTCAGGGGCTTTTTCTCATGGTTTGGGCTCCTTAGTTTCCTTGAAGGGTAATGTTACAGCAAAGACATTTTAGACAATGGTATGCATCCAACTTTGTGGCACCAGTTTGTGAAAGGTCCTTTTCTGTTCCAGCCATGACTGTGCCCCTGTGCACAAAGCAGGGTCTATAAATACAAGGTTTGATGAGTTTAGTGAGGAGGAACTTGAGTGGCCCGCACAGAGCCCAGAACCTTACCCCACTGGACACCTTTGTGAATTATGAATTGGAAAGCCAATTGCGAACCAGGCCAACATCAGTGCCTGACCTCATAAATGCCGTTTGGGCTGAATGGGCACAAATTCCAACAGACACACTCCATAACCTTTGGAAAGTCTTCCCAGAAGAAAGGGAGGCTATTACAGAGGTGGGGTCACAGCCATATTAATGTCCATAATTTTTCCACTTCACTTTTCCACACCTCTCTTTTCCTTCTCCATGTAGTTCAGGTATAGATCAAATAAACAGCACATGGAAACACAGAGCAATAATACACTGCTCAAAATAATAAAGGGAACACTTTAAAATATACAATATAACTCAAAGTCAATCACACTTCTGTGAAATCACACTGTCCACTCAAGAAGCAACACTGATGGGCAATCAATTTCACATGCTGTTGTGCAAATGGAACAGACAACAGGTGAACATTATAGGCAATTAGCAAGACACCCCCAATAAAGGAGTGGTTCTGCAGGTGGTGACCACAGACCACTTCTCAGTTCCTATGCTTCCTGGCTGATGTTTTGGTCACTTTTGATGCTGGCGGTGCTTTCACTCTAGTGGTAGCGTGAGACGGAGTCTACAACCCACACAAGTGGCTCAGGTAGTGCAGCTCATCCAGGATGGCACATCAATGCGAGCTGTGGCAAGAAGGTTTGCTGTGTCTGTCAGCGTAGTGTCCAGAGCATGGAGGCGCTACCAGGAGACAGGCCAGTACATCAGGAGACGTGGAGGAGGCCGTAGGAGGGCAACAACCCAGCAGCAGGACCGCTACCTCCGCCTTTGTGCAAGGAGGAGCAGGAGGAGCACTGCCAGAGCCCTGCAAAATGACCTCCAGCAGGCCACAAATGTGTCCACTCAAACGGTCAGAAACAGACTCCATGAGGTGGTATGAGGGCCCAACGTCCACAGGTGGGGGTTGTGCTTACAGCCCAACACCGTGCAGGATGTTTGGCATTTGCCAGAGAACACCAGGATTGGCATATTCGCCACTGGCGCCCTGTGCTCTTCACAGATGAAAGCAGGTTCACACTGAGCACATGTGACAGACGTGACAGAGTCTGGAGACGCCGTGGAGAATGTTCTGCTGCCTGCAACATCCTCCAGCATGACCGGTTTGGCGGTGGGTCAGTAATGGTGTGGGGTGCCATTTCTTTGGGGGGCCACACAGCCCTCCATGTGCTTGCCAGAGGTAGCCTGACTGCCATTAGGTACCAAGATGAGATCCTCAGACCCCTTGTGAGACCATATGCTGGTGCGGTTGGCCCTGGGTTCCTCCTAATGCAAGACAATGCTAGACCTCATGTGGCTGGAGTGTGTCAGCAGTCCCTGCAAAAGGAAGTCATTGATGCTATGGACTGGCCCGCCCATTCCCCAGACCTGAATCTGATTGAGCACATCTGAGACATCATGTCTCACTCCATCCACCAACGCCACGTTGCACCACAGACTGTCCAGGAGTTGGCGGATGCTTTAGTCCAGGTCTGGGAGGACATCCCTCAGGAGACCATCCGCAACCTCATCAGGAGCATGCCCAGGCGTTGTAGGGAGGTCATACGGGCACATGGAGGCCACACACTACTGAGCCTCATTGTGACTTGTTTTAAGGACCTTACATCAAAGTTGGATCAGCCTGTAGTGTGGTTTTCCATTTTGATTTTGAGTTTGACGCCATATCCAGACCTCCATGAGTTGATAAATTTGATTTCCATTGAGAATTTTTGTGTGATTTTGTTGTCAGCACATTCAACTATGTAAAGACGAAAGATCATTCATTCAGATCTAGGATGTGTAATCTTAGTGTTCCCTTTATTATTTTGAGCAGTGTATAATCCATGACAACCCTAAATTGCAGGCATAGATCACAGGCTACAGACTCCAAAGGCCAGCACTAGTTCCCAGATTGCATACATAGGACTTGCTCAGCACCCAGATTGCATCTACAGCGCTGGCCCAGGACCAAATTGGAAGCATTGGGATTGCCATGTTTGTGCCCAAACAGCTTGTATGTGACATCTTCGTCCCCAAAAAGCTTGTCAGTGACCCCAAACAGCCTCCATGTGCAATGTTTATTCCAAACAGCCTGCCATCTATGCCCACAAACGGCATATATGTGCCATATTTTGCCCCCCAAACCCTTTTACATCTATGCCGACATCTATGCCGACAGATACTTACATCCATGCAAACGCATGTATAACTTTATAGGCATTCACATATACTCATTTACACATACTCATTTATACTCCCTCCCACACCCACTTACCTCACCTGCAGTTTTCCCTGTGGTGCTTGCGCAGGCCCACGTGGAAGTGTTTCCCTAGGCCTTGTCACAATTGCCAGCCCTACGACCATGGCTGTTGCGCACACAAAGCTATTCTAGCCTCTAGATATTCAGTATATTTTATTTATTTTATTTCTTCTGTTTCCATACACATTATTGTAACTTTCAGGGCTGTAGATAACACAAAATACATACACAAAATATTTTGAGAAAAGGAGGTCATCAGGGGAGCAAAGCAAGACTGGGGGGGGGGGTTACGCCAAAAAAGTGAGACTTGGGCTGTGTGACGCTCTCGCATGTTCACTGTATTTATTATAATGTAACCTTTGCTACTACCTGATTGATGGTTTGGGGATGAGCAATATTTCATATTCGCTGTAATCGTCACTGTCCCCGACTCCCCATACCAGACCTCAGTGACGTTATATTGTAGTATTAAAACGTCACCACCCTTCCCAAATCACAAAAAAGAAAGCGGCTGCCCGAAGTTTCTCCGGTTCTCACCGGACAGCTCGCGGGTGCGTGGGCTGCAGGGGGACGCAGGTGGCAGGGACTTTCCACTGCAAGAGGCGACCTTATTAAAAAGGTCTGCCCCGAACCCTGCCAAGCCCCGCCCACCGCTCATACTCACCAATAATAGGCTGTTACAGCTGGGAACAGAAGACAAACTCCCTTCACTTACGCTTAAGGTACTTTTCTTTTCGAGTGAGCTCACTAGCGGAGCAGGAAGAAGGGATCGCTCGGCTTATTTGCTGAGCCGGCAGTGAAGCAAGAGATTCATAGAGAACGCATCGCATGTGGCAGTAGAAGCACCTACAGAAGGTGATCTGGAACCTGGGGAGGTTCTTTCATTTGGAACACTGGATCTAGCCCATTGAGGATGAGCAGAAGCCCTGCTGTCACCAGTTCCTGATCACCACCGAGCCTGGGTACTGTGGTTGGATTGAGTGCCTTCTGCCCTTCTCAGTGACTGATCGCCTTGGATCTGATCTCCAGTGGCATCCATCACACGCGTCATTAGTACATCATCCTACTTCTCTCTTACAATTATCCCATCATCACACACCACAGGGCGATCTGTACGCAGACTTCTGACCACTGGATACTCAATGGCATGTAAGTACCATTAATAACTTTCATTTCATACAAGCTGCATTATTGAGTTACAGTTAAAACGCCCTCCTCTGTTTTCTCTTTGCATTCAGTAAACTGGGATTTAAACGGTTAAAGTGCTGTGAATAGGGTTAAAGTGCTCTATATAGGGATAAAGTGCTCTGTATAGGGTTAAAGTGCTCTGTATAGGGTTAAAGTGCTCTATATAGGGTTAAAGTGCTCTGTATAGGGTTAAAGTGCTCTGTATAGGGTTAAAGTGCTCTGTATAGGGTTAAAGTGCTGCGCACATAGGCTGTGCTGTGGTGATGGCTCCATAGATCTATATGAAGCTGATCCCTTAATACAAAGCAATGGACACATACATTGAAAAATACCCCAGAGTCCAAGGGTGACTGGTGACCAGTGTCATTTTTTTGTTAGAAATGCATATATTTGTTTCAGATTCCAGAAACCATGATTTTTGCTTTACTCGCTATTTACAGTTAAAATCCAATCAACTGTTTATAATTGGCCCAGCTATAAAGCTTGCAGACATTCCCAGTAGAGCTTCTATTATGTTCTTAATGAGGTTTATTTACTAACATGATGCTCTATTCATCATGAAGGGCCCATCTCCAGCAAGGGCCCAATAACGCATAATTCAATATACAAGGAGATTTTCAAGAACCTTCACTGATTTAACATACATTATACAGGGCCAGCAAAGCTCACCGGGTTTGACCCATGATAATGTATAGGAGCAGAAACACAGACCTCCTGATAACTTCTGTTTAGTGAATAGACATCTTTTGTTTGCCTCGCAAGAAGCGTATTTTACTGGAACCTCATTGTGTTGGAGAGCTCTGAAAAAAACTTTATTTCATTGTATGAATGCAAATAATAAAATCTGGTTTCTTTTTGACCGAAACTTTTAAAAACGCACCAAGATTAAAAAAGGAGAAGTTCAGAGTACCCATTATTTGTCAGAATGGTGGTAACTTCTCTAAATTCGTTGATGTCATACATAACTTTCAGAATCATTAGACACGTTGGCGAATAGCTGTGTAGTCAGTTACATGGGCAACACATGCTACACATGCAACAGTTACATAGAATATCTTCAGCCCGTCTAGTCTAGAAACTGGTGCCAAGAGATTATTATTATTATTACCTTTTATTTATTAAGATTAACAAATTATGCAGCGCTGTACAATTTAGATAATTTGGTAAACACATACATAACAAATATACATTAATGCATACAGACACAACCGGTGAGCTTCCCGTCTCGTCTTATGGTGCTTTTATACGGTCCTTTCAAGAATGGGGGGTTTATAGGGGTTCTGCTCGTGAGCTTACAATCTAAAGGTATACCCATACACTACTCTTCTGGCAACTCTTTACATCCTATTGCAGTAAGGGTACCAGATTTGGCTCTGATATAATAAACTGCTAATTTGTTAGGTACCTGGCTAGAATTAAGTTGGGGGAAGCCAAATGTAAACCAACAAGAGATATACTGGGCACCTTGTATGTCAGTCGTGGAAGTCGTCCCAGACATGGGCTATTATCATACCTGGGAACTGTGGGCTCCGACTACCTGGAGCCTACCTTTGCGGGACGCAGCCAGGACTGCCCACTGACACCAATGGGCAGTCCTGCTGACACCAATGGGCGGTCCCGCTGACATCGGAGGGTGGTCCTGCTGACATCGGTGGGCGGTCCTTCTTACATGGGGCATTCCCGCCCAAGTCAGTGGGCATTCCCGCTGACATCACCGGAAACTTCCCCATTTAAAGGTGAAATGGGCAGGGAGTGGGGTGTGTCGGGACCCCGCGACCCGGAGGATTCAGGTGTCGAGAGAGTCGCCAGGTGTGGTTATTATGTGCAGCCCATGTATCGAGATGAGTAATTCAGTGGCATCAAAAAGCTGAAGCCCTAGTTTTTAGTGACTAAAGTGAATGCTTTCTACCCATCATGTTTCTATGTGTACGATGTATGACACGTAAAAGTCAAATATGGCTGAAGGGGGTGAGGCTGCGGCTCGAGGTATGTCAGTTATACCTGACAAGCACGTGTGTGGAGGCCATCTGTAAAACCTGTTTTGGCTTTGCTTTTCCTGACACCACTGGAGAGTTTCTGAAACCCAGGAAAAAAGGAGATTTCATTAAGTTCTCAAAACGTGCGACAATCCTTTCAGAAATCAATACAATTCAAAGGAAGAGTTAAAAGGTCTTGCAGGAGAGTTCCAAATTCTCACTTCCCTTCACTATGCATTATGAAGGGCCATCCCCAGTCAGCTGCAAGAAGAGCTTGGCTGGCCCTGTAAAATGTATAGTTAAAGATGCTGGTTCACATATATTTTTTTTGTGATACAATGCATGGTTTGTTGTGTTCTGTTCAAATGTCGTAATCATTTAGAAACGTACTGCTCTAAGCATGCCAGAAATCTGTTAACTCTTTGAGTGTGTCGACATACACACATACGTACACATGTTTTTTCCATGATGGCATGCAGAGAGCTTCTTTTAACCTTGACAATAAGGGATTCCAGCTCATACGTAGCATCAGTTACAAAAGGGAATTTTCATCATAGCAGTTCTGCAACTTCCTGAATATTTGGATATCTATTACTGCGTATGTGATGTCATGTGACAAAAAGGAGGAAGTGCAAAGTATTTTTTATGGAGTTAATGACTAGATACAGTACTTATTTATTTATACATCCAAGCAACCGACAGCTTCGTACCTGGGAACTCTCATGCTCTGACTCATGTGCTTGCAATCTGACTACACCCCTGGGGTCGCTGGATGAGTTTACAGAAGTCTGGAGCCCACCGGAGCCCAGAATTTTACAGGAATTTTATGTTTGCAGACAACCTACTCCTGTCCACCACAAGGAAGCACATGAAGTAACCACTCAGGATGTAAACACTGTCTTAAAGTCCTAATTACCCATGATATCCTAGTGGCTATATGTGGAATTGCAATTGAAACACAAAACAAGGCTTTGGTTGTGGGCAAGAATCTTTAAAGCAGAGCAGCTATGGGGGACACTTGTCCCCTTGCATGTTCTCCTCTGCTTGGAGATGACATCTTTACATTCTGTACTAATATAATACTTGAGCCCATTTTACTTATTTTGTATTGGCATTCCCTAGCTGGATTCCATGTTCAAATGCAGATGCAGAAGACGTTAGAAACATATTATAGTCATAGGTTGTTGAGTTTCCTTCACAGGGATGCCCAGATATGTGTGTGTGTGTCAAGAGCCAGACCACCAACATTGTGTGGGCAGTTGTGTGACACCACCCTACAATCTGCCTGTGAAATGTGGGTGAATGTCTTTTTTTTTTTTTTTTTACCCTTTAGGGGCATTGTGAACATAGATCTGCCATCAGTCCCAGAGACTGGTGGCAGCTCACAATACTGTATCTGGTTATGACACATGGTAGGGTTAGTGCACCAGTTGCTATGGAAAAATAGCTGGGAGTGGGGGAAAAGGGGCAAATGCATTTAAGGGGGTTTCTGCAAAATACCCCCATGAGTTTGCAAGACGGACACCATAACAAGTTAAAAGTTCCACTCAGCGATCCTGTGCATTTATGTGCATATGATGACTGGTGAGTCCCTTTCCGCTTTCTTATTTGGAGGGAACTAAACGGGTTTCTTGTGAGGCAAAGCATGGAAAAAAAACATTGAACGCTTCCACTTTTGTCAGTGGCAGAATAAGTCATAAAAAGTGCCATAAATATTGCAACAGTTAATGTTTTGCTACAAAAACCAACAAACATGCCAAATTAGAAACGTTGCATACAGTATCAACCTTTCAATTTCTAGGTAGAGCGCATGCGTTCCTCCGATGACTGATGATGACTGGGTGCCCGATGACATTAGTGCTGTATATGTGCAGCCGCGCACTACTTTTTTATGCCCATGTGGCGTGCGGCCAGGCAGCACCCGGTCTCTGGACCTGGAGCAGCAGACCAGGTGAATCTGTGGCGGTGGTGGTCAGCGGCCCACCAAGCATTTTGCCTGGTGTGCCAGATGGCCGGCTCAGGCCTGCTCCTACCGTACGCTTTGCTTGATTGTAACTCTTTCATAACGAATTCTAGCATTACAAACAACACATGCAGTACTGTTCAAACTCTTCCCAGAAATAATTCTTTAATCATGTCAAATCTTGCCTCATTCATCATTTGTGCCAGGAATTAAAAGGGCCGATAGGTTGTTGCCATGGAAATATTCCGTGTATTTATTTGATTCATCCTTGAGAGGAAAGAATAAAAGTACAGATGCCATTTATCAGGACAATGTTCTGGGACGCGAGATTTTTTTTATTTACCGGTATTTACGGGTAGCCTTATGATAAGTACATTAGTCATACAGACATTAGAGTACAAATACATTAGGAACAGTGATCTTTGTCCGTAGAGCTTACAGTCTAATCAACGTCTTTTATTGGCGTTTATGTTCCTCTATAGGATTGACAAAAGATTTTCAACATTTCCTCTTTTAACCAGTTAATGGTACCGTTCCACTGAGATACACAATAATTGCACTCTCATAGTATATTTAGTAAATAAATCTTATTTATTTACTAAATATACTATGAGAGATTAATCCATGATCTGAAGGGTTTTTCATGTAAAAATAACACACGTGTTTTCCTGTGGGGTATAATATTAACTTCTGGCCCAAAGCAATTTATTCCTAAACATACACATACATTTGATTAGTAAAAAAACTTTGTTTCTTGTGGGTTTCCCCAGTCTGCTTTGAAGTCATGTTAGTTGATCTTAATTGGATTATTCCCACAATAAAAACAACACCTTTTTACAGACATTTTTTTAATATGTTTTAAACTCAAAAGTAAAAGAAGGGAGGTAAGAAGAAGGGTAAGATAGCGACGAAGTAAAAGGATATGGATAAGGGTATGACATCTTTGAGATATGAGGGATTAAGGCAGTAAGTCTATATTAATATTTTAATGAACCCCAATGACGATTAGAAAGATCTGTTTGCAACCTGTCTGAAATTGGGCTAGACAGTTCTCATGTTTGGTAAGAGAATCACACAATAACAATATCAATTAATAAGGTAAAATAGCTACAGATAACAAATGGTGTAGCTTAGGTTGACTAACATGTAATGTAGACTATAACCAGGGCCGGCTCTACAATGGAGCCAGTGGGCCAATTGCCCCGGCGGCACTTTTTGAAGGGGCGCATCTTTGCCGCCCCAAGGCGCTTTTTTTTTTTTTAAGCGGAGGAGAGAGAGGGGCGCCGAGTGGTGTTTTCGCTTACCCGCTAGGGCCCCTCTCCCTTAAAATGCCGCCCCCGTCGGGGGGTATTTATTTTAAACTTTGCCCCAGACGGCATTAAGTCTTGGGCCAGCCCTGACTATACCGTGCCCATTTCCCATTGCAGCCACTTCCAGGACAACCCAAGACCGTGGCATGTGAGCAGATATCAGATCTGGAGTAACAGAATTTGGCTTTCTGACAAAGTTCAATGATATTCAGTACGACACAAATACAATGTACAAGTTCAGTGATCACGCATTAGAGGTTCAAGGCATTTTTGAGCATTCTTCTTGACTGATGAAAGACAATGCCTAAAATAATGGAGATCCAGTCCAAGCAGAAATCCGATTGCCTCTTGGAGTCAAGAAGGAATTTTTCTCCCCTGATGGCAGAATTCAAAGTAGCTTAATTAGGGGTTTTTTAGCCCTCTTTTGGATCAAAAATAGGAAGGATAGGTAGAAAGGTTGAACTTGATGGTTTTTTTTCAACCTTATTTACTATGTAACTATGAAACTATGAGATGGCACAGTGGCCATCCGCTTATTTTGCTTTTACCCTGGTAAAATAAATGTGTTCCTAAATGGCAGAAAGGAAATGTGCCCATACTTACTCAAGTTCAGGGTTAGAGAGATCCGACTTATCCAGATCCAGAGATTTATCCAGATCACGCTTAGGGTGGAGGCAGCAGATTCCAGTGAATCAAACAATATTACTGTTAACATTTAAGTATTATAAAGCCCCTTGTCTTAAAACCATATTTATCAAAACTAGTAGAGTCGTCGCCTCTGCCAGCCAATATTACATTTTAACCCACCTAAGCGAGTGGCAACTCTAAAAGCAAGTGGTGCGCTTGCACTCATGAGAAGTTCCAAGCTGGCTTTTCACTTTGAAACTCTTACAGATGCTGTGACAAGTGAGAAAGGGACAGAAATGTTGCATACATCATGATATTACAAGAGTTCATGTGAGATAAATACGTATGGCTTCCCACCATGGGGAAACCCTTGCTGAAAAACCGTCCTCATTTCTGATGTTCCAGTAACATACATGTCACAGATCTGTTGACGGACAGTTTTAAATGTAACTAGGGTGGACTTCTCTGGTCATTTAGAGACACTTTCTAGATTTTCACACCCATTCTTATTCAATTTATTATTAAATTAGATGAAAGAAATTTAAGTGTGGGATTTTTCCAGAATGGCTAAAATTAGCAATCTTCTGAAAAATCTGCCCTCTGGGAATTACACTAACTTTCTAAAAATAAAAATATTTCATCTTGTCAAACGGGGAAATAAGAGGTGACATTTGAATGTATTTATTTTTAGCATTCAGTTGTATTTGCTCATTCTCTTTTTCATATCTAAAGGATATTATTAAAGTTTGTGTCAGTTCAGCGTGAATATGAATGTAACCTCTGAAGGTTAATATCGCGGTGACCTTGAAAGTGTTGAACAGCCCCAACGGGATATAGGCACAGGTCTTGACAACAATGAATTCAAATAAATTTTAAATTTCACAATCCACAACAGTGTTTTCTAACTGTAAATGGCTACTTTATTAGATTGGCCAGGCATCATTATATCAATAGGTGACAGATCATTCGGTGTCACTGGGCTTCCATACAAAGGTTGTTGATGTGAATAGAGGTACCTATTTCAGTATTTAAGAAATAAGTAAAGTGCTACAAAGCTTATAGACTGTAACAAATAGTTTATTCAACTCCGGTAAACATAGGCAAAGTGCTATAAAGATAAAGTTATGTTTTTGATCTAGGTCTAGAGATTAGGAAATCGGTGGAAGAGGTGGAGAAGCCTATTAAACCTATAGGGGATGTCTGGAACCTATTTTGAAGGAACATCAATGATGTATTTTATAAAAAAAAATGTTTGTATAAGGATAAGATAAGGATAAGATAAGGAAATTCATCTTTCTGGACAATTGAACATTGGTAAGCTTTGACTTTTTTTAACAATAGGTGCTGTTCTTAGACAAAACATTAATTATGCTCTGTACTATGTTAAGCAAATATATCTTAACTGTTATGTAATGTTATTCTGTACTTGGAAGGTTTAAATAATATTGTGTCACGTGACAATTAAGCACACCCTGAAGAATTATGATTCAGGCAACATTTTATATGATGCATTTAGTTATGGAAGTATTATATTTGTTAGATTATTGTGGAATAACACCAATAACTCATCTATTCAATGCTGTTTTTTGAATCAAGGTCAACTGCTTCACTTTCAAGAACTGTTTTTTAGGAGTAAATGACTGTAAGCAGCGTGTGTCTGTGTGTGTCAGCGTATCTTACCTTGATGTACAAAACTCATGCTCAGCATGTTGCGTGACGCAGTAATTGGGCTGGAGGGCAGCCCTCATTCACGTAAATGAGATAAACGGAGGCGCATGTTGAGGATTTAGGAGAGTTAAACCTGACTCAATGGCTTAGGTAGTGAAAGTGGTTGCAAATTTCTTTCTGATGAGAAAAATGTAGCCTTCAGTATACGTGACAATGTAAACCAGTTTTTCTGCAACTGGAATGTGGTAAAATGGATCATGAATATTAGTTGAGAATTGTCACTAGCCTCCGGTTGTTGAAACTCATTCGCGTACCTGGGAACTTTCTAAATGAGCTGACCCTGAGACTCTTGAGATATCAACCCCCTTTAATCACCCTTCTTGAAGATGTAGTGACTCTGACCCGCAAATAGTGACCCTCATGGGAAACCTTGACTTGTCGTCATTTAAAGATACACTTAAAGATACTCTGCATTCAAGCAGGGATATTAGCCATAACATACTGGTAGCAAAAGCCATGGGTTGGGGCATAAGTGACACTTGTACACACTTCATGGTTTTGTGCTCCTGTGGAATTGATTTTTGTCACTGATTTGTGGTCACATTGAAAATGCCACAGAGGAGCTGGGTCGCCGAAGGCTCTGCTTTTTGGTGGGGGGGTGAGTCTTTAGTGGGTCCACTTTTTCAGAGGATTCCGCAGGAGATCCAGCCATCCTTTGACTTCGTTCTGGGAGGAAAAGAAGAGTCTGTATATCCCCTCAGAAGAAGACACTCAAATCAAGTGATTTTTAAAGTTAATTTTTTTTTCAGTTGAAATTCAATATATCAATCTATATGTAAATACCGTTCATAATAATACCAATACGATAACTATTTTGAAATAGACAGAAGGACGTACAGAGACAAAAACGAGTCAATGAAAGCTTTTTGTATTCAGGTGTCAGATGATTCCATATTTGTTATTTGTCCTGTCACTTCCTTTTTCTTGCTTACACTTCCTTTTTTGTATTCTTTCGTCTATTCTACCCAAACCACATGGCGTGATTACTGACAGCAAATAGAAGTAATATTGTTTTAATTTTAGTTTAAAAGAATACACCACCCATTATATGCACTTTAATGCTTATGATAGCTGCATGGTCCCTTTACATTTTTATATGGTCTGTTTTGTAACGGCATGGGAATTTGGACGAACCCCCTACAACAAAGGTCATTTGGGCTTCCCCCAATCCCTAGAGGAGATGTCTTTGGCCATCCACATATTCCTGCACTCACCTCCATTCTATGGTTATTTCAGACCATTGTGCTTAAGCGCTGTGTAAATTGTTGGCGCTATATAAATAAAAGGTAATAATAATAATAAATGTATAGAAAGTTCTTCCATTGATTTTAATGGGGGCACTTTTCTGCCACTGATTGACTGCTTCAAGCTCCAATCAGCATACCTGGTTTCACCCGCCCACTTCCCCATCAAAAATCTGCTGACATCGGCAGACCCCCTACACATATTCCACAAGGGGGCTGCTGGTAGCAGGAGGTAGAAAGTCCCCAGGTATTCCAAGAATAGTAAGACTATGGAGCAGGAGGGCAGGTTATTTAATGTCATTAAATGTTAAGTGTTTTGTTTGTTTAAAATATTCACATTACTCTCAAGGGTGCAGTTGATAGTCTACTCATTGTTCTGCTTCTCACCAGTCTAGAAATGTTTTGTGTTATGACACTACTATTTGTCCTTTTTTGCCTTGGGAAATATTACATGTAAATCCTGCTATGCGGCTATGTCCTCATTTTGCAGTAATAAAATCCACATGGTGTAACTAAATACAGTAAATATATGCTTTATATCTTTCTCTGGTGCATTTAAGGGACACTCCAATATCCAAGAAGGCTCTTCGGGCAATAGGTACTTTTATAAGAGCTTGAATATTGGAGTGTCTCATAGTAAATGCTTACTTTGTACTTTGTAAATTCTAATATGCATTCATTTAATTGATAATCAAGGGCACGCTGAGGCTGGGGTGCACTTGGGGAGATCAAGAATCTCTTGCTAACCAGCCCAAAGGAACAATAGAACTGTGCATCAGCAATTGATGACGAGAGTCTGGATATCACGTCTTATCCCAACGCTCGGCATTAAAGCAGAGTGCACTGAAGCAGAGGTCTGAAATAACTGACCTTAGGCTCCCACTACAGGATTGAAGGAGAAGAAAAAAGCAGAAGGAGAAAGGTAAGAGATAAAGAGAAATGACGTAGGTGATAGCGAGAAATGGGAGAGCCATAGAGAAACAAGATTGAAAAGGGGAGGAGGGATAAAGGAGAGAGACAAAAAGAAAGGGAAGGGATAAGGCGAATGAATAGAGATGGGGAAAAATGGGGTAGATAATAAGAGATAAGGATAGATTAAAAAAAGGATAGATAAGGAGAAAGAAGAGTGATAAAAAGAGAGTGCTTGTGTTTTGAAAGTGTGTGTATATTAGAGCCAGTTAAGCATTTGGCTGAATGTACATGGGTACATATGGGTGTGTGGGCAGGCATTCATAAGGGAAATATGTCTGTATATGTGTGTATTTTGACAGTCTACCCATACTATTACTGTTTTGGGCCTAAACAGAATACACTGATTCACCGAGTCCAGCAACTGTGGACCACTGTGAACCATGTCCAGTCCTATCTTTGATTAAAATGTGGTTATGTGATAGTGTGTGTCTGTTAGTGTGTATATGTGTCTGTATGTTTGTGTGTGTAGGGGAAAAGTGTGGGTATATATATATGTGTCAGGGTATGTTAGTGTAGACATGTGTCTAGGTCAGGGCTCGACAAATCCCGCGTAGGTGTTTGTCAGCCTGGAAGCCAAGGCAGACCAGGAACAGCAAAAACGAGCATGGAAGCCTACAGCAGTCATCAAAGAGACTCCTCCCTGCAATGGCTGGTCTATAGACCAGCAATTGTGTCCCAGCTTCAGGGACAGGGGGAGAGGGCTCTTCGGTCTCCACATCAGTATGGAGACCAGCCCCAACACCCCCCTGCTGCCTGATCGCTCCATAACCCCTTCAATGCCACAAATGTATAAAAAAAAAGAATTAAAAAAAATAATAACAAAAAACAGCACTGACCTGAAAGTCCAGGGTGCTTCCAGGTCAAATGCTGTGAGTTTAGTAAGTGGGCTGATGATGATCAGATCACTCCTGACCAACTGTTAGTTTTAAAAAAATCCTGGCTCCTAACTTTTTTAGCTGGAGCCTAGATTCACAACAAATTTGTCAAGCCCTGGTCTAGGTATAAAGTAATAAGTGTTGCACATAAATACTTATCTAAATATATTCCAATAGTCGTATGATATTTACTTTAGCATAAAAAGATATGAACCAAAGCAGACATAAAAATGTGTGAATCTGTATATAATCATATATATGGACTTACAAAGGCTGGTTGGAATTGCACTCACATTTAAAAGGGCCGCTAAAGTACGGTCTTGAGTACTTAAAGCATTGCAAGACCTCAGTCGGTAGAATGGAGTACAAAAACTGTCAAAGTGAAATCACAAGAGAAACAGACAGTGTTATTCTGTAGTATTACATAATTTGTTGGCCCTCAATGGTAGAGCTTACTTCAAAATTTCATATATATATGTATAATGTTTGCGTAAAGCAGACTTAGGATTTGTGTTGTAAAACAGAAATCTATTTAACAGACTTGTTGTGAATAAGCCCTGTCCCATGGATGTTTAAACTCCTTCACTGTATTTTCCACATCTGTCAGGAGGCAGTTCCAGATATTCACCACCTTGTCATCATGGAAAAGGACAGGAATGAGAAATGGGCAATACAATTAAAGGAATTGAGCTTGTTTACTTTGGGGGGAAAAGAAGTCTACTTCACGGTAGGACTACTTTTAGCCGTGGAGGCGAGAAAGGGGTCACATATCCCAATGGAGGAAGAGGACGTCTCCTTTCATCTCCGTCACATATTGTCATATGTTACTATATCTTGGCAGTTGTCTTAAATGTTGTTGTGAATGTCTCCCTATTCTAATAGTGCTACAGAATCTGCATGCACTCTATAAATTAATTTGATGTCTGGTTTTAGGAAGGTCACCTTAGCCAATCTTGAAAAATGATTGGAGGTACAAAACTGTGTTCTGATTGAGATTAGGTGCTTAAGAAGCTTTTCTTGGTAATTAAGCTTAGATCGTGTACCTGTTTGAGAGAGAAATATTTGGCCTTCTAGCATTAAGGTAGCTTGAAGTCTGAGGTGCTTCCAGGGAGGCCCCACCTGGGCACATACGATGGACCATTCAACTACACATTTTTTTTACCTTTCCTGGGGTTTGTCTGGCATGTGGATTAAAATTTCTACATTACCAGACATGGACCATAATGGCAGTTTCTTCAGGTATTGTACTTTTTTGTTTGTGCATGTTTGTCAGTTTTTACATTTCTTTTATGACGTGGTTTCATTGAAATGAAACGCTGACACAGATTTGTGCACACACTGTAAATGCGGTGGAACCAGATTCCAATTGATTGCCGTCTCCCCTTGAAGACGTGGTTCTCTTTTCCATAGAGAAATCAAGAATGTCCTGCTCTTCTGGCCAACCTGGTGGGGACCAGGTGATCCACTATGGCCTTATGTTGCCACTTTGGTCACCCACACATGTTTATCAACTTGACAGCGAAGCACAACACCTTGGGCTTAAAAATCAATCATATTGCATCTTTTTCTCGTGATTGAAATGGATGTGCAAATGAATGGTTTGTGAGCCCTGAAAATGCCAAGAGGGAGTTGGGTCCCATAAAATCCGGCTTTTTGGTGCCTGCCATCTCCCCTTGAAGTTTCAGTGGTTCCCCTCGTTGGAGAAGGTCAAAAAGGTCCAGCCTTCTAGCTAGCACTTTGGCTAGGGCGTGAAGCAAGGGAGTTCCGTATCCCTTTGAGAAGTGTGATCCCAGAAGAAGAACGACTGTAGACTCCACTGGAGCTCTTAACAATTTGGCACAAGTATCCTGTGGTAATACAGAGGTAACGTAGCCTGTACTGCTCATTGGAAAACGGGAGTGAGCACGTGAAGTCAAAATATTGGAATATTCAAGGCAGAAGAGTTAGTATCTTCCCAGGAAGACCTTGGTGGAGATAAAGAAGTTGCTTCAGCCTTTTTTCAACTTAAGTAACAATGTATTTTCAATGTATGTTATAGGGTATGTACAACATAGGGTTAATTACTACATGTATATTTTTCCTGCATTATTGTTCAGCTAAACAGGTAATTCAAGCATAAAAGCTAAATACCGTGTTTCTGAGATGTTTTCCACTTCCTGCATATGTTATATTCTGAACTGATGAGGAAAGACTGCGTAATTCTCAGCAGCTAACGCCTATAGTTCTTTCCACTGCGGCATAGGCTTCTCCTGCATATAAACATTTAAGACGCTATAAACGTCTTTCCGATATTGTAAAAGGTTGTCGATGCAAGTTGAACTGCATTCCTTTAAAACTCTTTATGCATTCTTAATGGAGTTGACTGAGAAGGATCCAAATATAACATCCCATCAAAATATAATAATAGATTGTAAATTTGCAAAAGCAGGGCCCTCTTTTCAGTCTGTACCAGTATGTATTAACGTGTGTTAATGTTGCTGTCCATTTTGCATATTGTCGATTTTAATGTTTTTCGTTTTCACTTCCCTTTTATAACAGTGTTACAGAACCTGCTGTTCTATACATTAAATGTAATAATAACGATAATGTAAAGATGGCCATTCACCTAAATGCATAAAGAAAAAAAAACACACACACACACACACACACACACATATATATATATATATATATATATATAGTCAGTCTAAAAGAATGCATAGGGAAAAATTGATTTCCTACGCAAAGCAGGATTTTTGTAAATTTCCGTAAATATGCTCTTCCAACACATTGTTATCCAGTATTAAATACACAGTTCTCACATATGAATAGAACTTGGGGGATCACACAAATTGCAGCTGCAGTTAAAATTACATTTATTTATAAAGCGCCAGCAGATTCCGTAGCGGAGTTACAATCAGTGGGATAATTTAAAGTCACACGCAATAACAAACTGGTACAAATAAGCCCTTTTGTACTTAAGTACGCTGCACATTCTTGCGCAGTAGTGCATATCAGCTAAATTCACATACAGGTGTGCATTTTAGTTGTGTTTGAAGTTGGGGTGTACCTTTAATTATCTGTTTAAGACTGACTTAAAACCACTGTTTTCAAAGCAGAAAACAAGTGCCAAAGATAAACTTAATACTAAAACGAAGAAAAAAATAGCTTTCTACTTGAAATTGCTATTTTTAGCACAGTTTTAACTTTTTCAGTTCCTCTCACCTTGTGAGCAAGCACGACCTAGACACTGCTGCTTAGTGAATGAATTGAGAGCACTAACCACTAAGTTGAGAGCACAGACACACAGATTGACGGCACAAAATAATAGCCCGTCTAGTCTGCCTTTTGTAAAACGTGCAAAGACCTCCACTTAAAGGGGCTCGGACACAAATGAAGAAATATATGGTGTAATAAGACCTTACCACACGGAATACAAGTACCATGCACTCACAATGGAAAAGGTGCTCCCAATGTTTTTTGCAGGTCTTAACTTAGGGCCTGTCCACCTCTGGAGAGCATGCCAGACACTTCCTTCTGAGGACCCTACGAAAGGCCTGTTCCACAGTTTAATGATTAATGGACCCATTTGGGAAGATCACCTTCCTGAGTAGGTCCACTTGAGTGGACCTACTCAGGAAGGTGATTTTCTTTTCTGTTCCGATGGTGGGGATCATGTACATGGATGTGTGCAGCTGTATTTTATTTCTTCTTCCAAGTGCATTTTTAAACATTCCTTCAGCGAAGTTTTCTTTGGTGATAGCTCCACCACCACCTGGACCACTGGCCAATGGCACCTCCTGTCGCGCAGCTGGACATTTTTATTTGGGGCCTTTCATTTGTTATGTTTCTGATTGTTGCTTTTTCTAAATTATGTCATTAAAAATGGACATAGCTGTATTGGTCTCAGAGAAGGTGGAGTCTTTAGTCACAGTGGATACTTCTTTTGGGGCTATCACAGGAGAAGATCTTTACATCTTTCTCTATGTTGACCCAATAAAAGTTATCCACTTCAACTAAAGACTTTAGACTGTATCAACCATTCTTTTGTAACAAATATGATGTGTTATTCTCTATATGATAATGACACTTTTTTCCCCCCAACAGTGCAAAATTTTGGAGCCATTCAGAGCATCCTTATGGGTAAGAAAACACCTTTTTTAAGTTTTATGTCAATAAATTAAAACCACTAAACTTGACAGAGCTGTATTTATTTTATAAATATTTTTGGTTAAAAATTTTTAGTTCTCTATGGAACATTACTGCATTGTTATAACAATAAAATAACCTTAAAAGCGTTTGGATCTGTTGGTGTTAATTTACCTGATCTTAATAGCATGTAAGATCCTCACAGCTCTGCAATAAACAGTGAGAATGCATCCTGGGGGTAATGAGAGTCCGCTGATAAGTAGGATATTGTAAATATTTTTGGACTTTAAGCTTCTTGGCCCCCTACTGTGGTTCAGTTCTAACCATATTTTGTTTTCTTTCAACCTTGCTTTTAGGTGGACATGAGCCTTACATAGAAATATTTGAACAGCCTCGGCAGAGAGGAATGAGATTTAGATATAAATGTGAAGGGCGATTAGCTGGCAGCATCCTCGGTGAGCACAGTACCGATAATAACAGGATATACCCATCCATCCAGGTAACTCTATCTTGCCAAATAAAATGTTGAATAAATGACCAGTGTTATATCAGTGTGTATCTATCTATCTATCTATCTATCTACCTCTCTCTCCCCCCTCTCTCTCTCTCTCTTCCTCTCTCTCTCTTTCTCTCTCTTTCTCTCTCTCTCTCTCTCTCTCTCTCTCTCTCTCTCTTCCTCTTCCTCTTCCTCTCTCTCTCTCTCTCTCACGCTTTCTCTCCTTCTCCCTTTCTGCAACATCCTACAGATATAAAATATGTAGAATACATGCTGCAGCCTCTATCACCACAAGCTACATGTATCAAAGATATACAAATAAGAGTTATATGCATTGCTTGTTGATTTTTTTGGTAACAGAAAACTATTTCTAACAATTATAACCAATCCATAAAAAACAGTGTCCCTGCATTAGTATTTCCCTAGTGCCATGAGGTTGTAGCTCACACACAAATAGTTGGCCTCCAATTTGGTCAGACTGGAAACTGATCATCTTCTATACTCAAGTGTGAAGGAGGTGTTGGTGCTTCTCACCCCACAGCCACAAAGCACTAACCCACATTAACAGTGGGTTGGAAACAAATTGTCAAGAGGCACAGCACAAATGTTCCACCTAGGGAAGCTATCTTTAGGTAGGCGCCCATGCACAGATAGGAGGTTTTTTATTATATGTCAATTTTATTAATCCCCTACTTACTTGTCCAATTTGTCGATCCAATACACAGTAAAACAGCATGACTTGAGACAACTCTGGGCTGTGTGAATAAAACATTTTTATTTTCTTTGAAAGCATCATGGAGTTTGTTTCCAAACCAATTTATATATTTACAGATTATGAATTATGTTGGCAAAGGGAAAGTGAGAGTCACTTTGGTTACCAAAAACGAGCCATACAGACCACATCCTCACGATCTAGTTGGCAAAGACAGCAGGGATGGATATTACGAAGCTGAATTTGGTCCTGACCGTAAGGTTCTAAGGTAAACATATATTGCAGTCATAAAGGAGCTATTTTCCAAAGGGCAAGTTTACCGTCCCTGACAGCCTCACCAAAGAAGAATGCATATTAAAGTACTTTGTAAGCACTTTAATATGCAGCCTTTAAAAACAAAAAATAAATAAAGACATGTCTTATGTAGAAGCTGCAGCTCCCCACCGCCTCCTCTGTAGTCCAACAATTCTCACCACTGATTGGATGCTTGATGGGTGATGGCTGAAGAATTCCTTTAAGTATTAGGCTACCTAAACTTTTGTTTTGCCTGTGATTATTTATTGAGTCATACAGTGCCAGCATATTCCGCAAACTGGACTGGTTAAAGAAATGATGGTATTAGACATGTCTATAGATTGGTTGGAGGGGTGTGGTGGGTAAACACCTGATAGCAGGAATGAGACTGGGAAAGGTGAGGCGGTGTTGGGTGGGAGGATGGAAATCCATTGCTTATTTAATAGGCTTTCTTGAAGAAGTGGGGGTTTTTAGAGATGTTTTGACAGACAGGATGCTTACTGGTGAGTCTTATAGGCTGCTGTTGGGCATTTTATAGGGTGGGGGCAGCCCGTGAAGCCTTGTATACAAGCATAAGAGATGGTGATTAGAGCACATATAAGAGGACGTATTGATGCAAAATATCATAACCTAATGTATATTTTTGTGGCTGCATTGTACACATTATAAGTGACAGGTTCAGAGCATAGTGAGAGTTGCAGTACTAGGAAGATTAACCTGTACCGTACAGTAGTTGAAGGCATAAATGTATCTGTGCACGATGAAAACTGTAACAGTGATTGAGTGTCTGTCTACAGCCTACTAAGTGTGTCTTGTTCTGCATATATCCTATCAAATATATATAATTAATTGTGGTATATAATTGATCATCTTAAAATAGAGACAGCAGCAACTAGATCTCCAGCTTTTGTCAAACTACTGCTCCTACATGTCTGAAGCAGCATCCTAAATAAAAAACATGTCCCTTTGGCTGTCACTTTTAAAATGTATTCATAACCAAGTTCAAATATATTGCTTCCAGTCACCATGACATCACACATTTTTGACCCAGTTGTGCTCATTTTCTGCTTTAACTTACTAGTTTTGGTGGTTACTCCTAATGCAGTGGTTTGTAATATCAAAGAGATCCTTTAAGCTTTGGTTTTGTGTTCAGCTTTTTGTAGATTAACTTTCTGCATACAATGTAACGCTGGAATCCTGTCATTTGTAGTTTTCAAAATCTGGGCATTCAGTGTATTAGAAGAAAAGAAGTTCGAGAGGCGATCCATAACAGGATTATGAGCAAAATCAATCCATTTGGTGGTAAGTCTGAGTTCCATTTTTAAAATATTACTTTGTGTATAGGTATCAAAGAATATAATTTTATAAATGATCTAATTCACATTTATATCAGTCACAGCATAACTTTTACATTGCTAAGATATGTAGTATTGGCAGTTCCACAAGACGCCAAAAATTATCTTCAAGAAGTGTCTGTAATGACTAGTCAAGTCATTTTTATTATATTTTGACCTGATACATCACAATTTACCCTCGCTAGCTAAGCTTCTTTAAGAATATGTTTTGCATCAACATGATGGCTGCTTTTGGTTACTGAGGAAAAGCTGAATCAGGGTGTGTCATGAATCAAGGTGATTCAAATCATTATGAATCTTTTTGAGACTCACTTCCTGTTCAAATTATATATAGTTAATGAGACGGTGAGTAAATGCCAGATATTTTTTGTTAAAGGGGTAGTCACATGCAGGGGCGTAACAAAAAACCTCAGCGCCCGGTGCAAAACTTGCCCGGGTCCCCGACTCCTCCAAGCAGCATGTCCCACATTGCCAGCTTTGCCCCAACAAACATGTGAGTGCCAAATTACCCCCCCAAATACCTTACTGCCATCTTATCCCCCAAACAGCTTGCTTGTACCATCTTGGCCCCCAAACAGCTTGTCAATGCCCACAAACAGCCTGTCTGTGCCATCTTTGCCCTAAAACACATGCCTGTCCCCCTGTCCACACCATTTAGCTGCAGGAGTGGTGTGTGTTTTTTCCACCATTCTGTGTGCAGACTGATGCAGCATACAGGAAGTGGGTGGGATGTCACTTCCTGCATGCCGGATCAGTCAGACACAGCGTGCAGGATAAAAGCTGTGGTTATTACCCTCACCTAGTGACTTTAAAGTAGCGGACAAGTGATCGTTCCTAAAGGGAGCGATAAAAGGCCTTTGTACGCCTATGAAGATATTTCATTAAATATCAGCCGTATCCAGCTACAATAATAATTTACAACATTAAGGTCTACACTGTACTTCTAATTACTAATTTACTGTTCCATCCTGCTCGAGGAGCTAAACTTTAATCTGAAAAATCTTTATGAATTAATAGTCAGAAAAAAATGAAATTGTGTTTTTTGCAAGGTTCCTTTTTTTTGCATAACAGGAAGTGAAGCAGTCTGGTTCTAAGTTTTAAAAGGAAATACTTGTACCCGGCAAACCACCTAAAGCGCTGAACAGATTAAAAATGCATTAACCCTTTAGTTCAAGGTGTAAGGACTTTCAGACTTGAAGATGTTTATTACTGGTTATAAAAAGCTTGGACAGTTCCCCTTTTTGATTAAAAATAAGTTTTCTTTTTGAACCGTTTTTAGTTTTTACATAATGTTTTCAGGCAGGTGCGTTTTAGCCGTTTCTGTGTGTTCTAGCGTTTATCTAATCCAATCTACTAGACAAACACCCCAACTCCTTATATAATGCCTGTAGTAAACAATAGACTAACAAAACTCTATGGCAGAGGTGGCCAAAAGACAAAAGTCTAAGGAATAATGGGCTTTGTTAGTATTGCCATAAGGAATCGATTCAGCATGGAACTTCGTTCAAAATATCACAATTGACAACAATGGCAGCTTCCATTGCTTGTTGATAAAGGAAGTTTATTGGGGCAAAATGAGAACAAAATGCCAATGCTTACTGTGTTCAGAACTTTATCCTCAAGGAAAAATATTTCATCTATTTAGTCTGCTTTAGAACTAGACTGTAAATCCTTACAGATATATCTTCGTATGCAATGAGTTGATATGCAAAGATAATTGGGTATGTCAAGTTTCTCCATGTCATGATCCCATTCCATCTTCATGAGACCAGCAAGAGGTCATAGCCGTCCCCATCTAATTGCCAACATGTAACATGGCTTTTTAAAACATCCTGCTCATTAAACAGTTGGTGTTTTTTCACGAGGTGTGTTATAAGTTACACTTTACACTTATTGTTATTTATTTGATTTTTTATAGTTGGTGTTTTTATTTAGAAAATAATCTTAAACTAGAGGGTCGAAGAATTAGATGTAATGGAAGGAAGTTTAACTTTACTCCGAGGGTTAAACAGTCTTCCAGCCGAAGAGATAGATTTGTGATAGTTTTATGGCTATTTCATGCATGTTTTGTATTAGTCTCTAAGATTAGAGAATGTATTAGGGTTTGAGTCTTTACATCAGAAAAACACTGGCAGACTAGTGGGATTGAACGGTTCTCATCTGCTATCAAATTCTATCTTTCTAAAATATTAACAAAAATTAGAAAGACTGTTAGTACATTTGTTATTTTTTTTTTTTCATCACAAGTAGATAATCAATCAGTGCACATACTAAATAATACAACCTCAATTTAACATCCATGTTTATCAGTTTAATATTGTAGATAAAATATTGTGCATAAATATTTATACACACAGTATATAAAATATTGTGTATATTGTGTATAAATACTTTACACTTAAAATACTAACAAATGCATAAGTACTTTGTTTTTCAGACTTATTTCTTACATCTTAACTTTTTGTTTCATTGGAAAAACAATAATAGCTCTCTGTTCTCACATTCTTTTCAATAGTGACTATTGTGTGGTAATTTTATTTGTAAAGTCAGTGTAGTAATGTGGGTCACGTAATTTGAATGCTAAAAGGTTGACATGCCTTGATAATCGCTTATTATTAAAACACAAAATGACCATAAAGTCGAACAACTTTGTAATTTTAGTAAAGAGCGATATATGCTATTTTTTTTCACCTTTTGGTGACCTGAAAATGTAAATGCTGCAGTCATGTTGCTATACCTTGGCAAATGTGGGCAGCTTTTCCTGTCCCGTCCTCCTCCATTTGTAGGTGTAGAGGAAGTGACTGATGTTACACTTCGGTTCTTTGACCTTATCAACACCCCATTCACATTAATTATTTGCATGGATTATAAATAGTAATGTTAACACATGAGCCGTAAGGAAGTCGTAGCAGGTACTTTGAGAGAACCACAGATGCAGCATCATCTGTAGACGTAGTAATTGATGTCATTGATGCTAGAACTCCACAGCCTACCTTCCTGTTCGTGCCACGATTCAGGGTTTCAAGCCATATTCCTGACTTTGACAATTTGGCTATTTCAGAGCACTTAATATATAGCCTAATTAGGTGTTTTTTTATTAACCCGTGAGTGCAAGAGAGGTGAGAAACAAGCAGCAGTTGTAATACAACACACACATGATGGCTTTTATTATTGATTTGTACAGCGCCATCATATCCTGTAGCTCTGCACAATGGGTAAACAGGACAAAAAAGAAGCTTACAATATAGAAAGTTTCTATTGGCTTTCTAAAGAAATAAGGATTTGTCCTAACTACCCAGGGGTCTCAGATGTTTTCAGGCTTCCCATATAATATCAGTTAAATATACTACAGATTATTGCTTTAATTATTGAATGTAATACATAATACAACCAACATCATTACAAAAAGTTGGCTTTTTTTTCTGAAAATAAAGAGTGGATATCCTTTAGTGGTATTTATTTTGTTCACAGTCACTCCCAAGTCTGACCATTGGCTATAGAAAGCTTTATGATCCATAATGTACAGTTGCCTGCTTCCTAGCAGTTCCTAGGTACGCTCACCTCTATTCATTGTCGTCTATACTGAACCTTGCCAGAACCCCTATGACCATACCTGGGAACTTTTTGGCTCCTGCTACCCAGAGCCTTACCTTGCGGGACGCGGCCAGGACTGCACACTGACGTTGGTGGGTGATCCCGCTGATGTTGGTGGGCGGTCCCTGCTGGCAGCAGCTGGGAAACGCCCCCATTTAAAGGAAAAATGGGCGGGGAGCAGGGCGTGTCAAGACCCTGCTCCCTCGACCCTGAGGGTTCGGGTCTGGACCTGGTGAACCGGAGGAGCAGCGCTCACCCAGCAATCTCCGAGTCAAACCCGGAGAGTTCCCAGGTATGACACAATGTAGACAGCCTTACACTGCCTGGAAGGCTGGGTTATTGAAACAAATGCCATAGCTGTTACTTTAACAGCTCTTTGCATAACTGTCTTATGATCTATAAACTTCCTTTGCCGAGTTTGTTTTATTTTCACACACACACACACTCTTATCTCGAAGTCATCACATCACTTAATACACTGATTGTAAACGTTGGTATGCAATCCTAGATTTAATGGCCTGGCATAGCTGGTTGTATATCCAAGGAAAGAGGAAGGTCGGTATAATGTGTTCACATAACTGCCACGCCAAGGAAATATATCTTCATGCACGTGGGACACTGTGACAGTAGAAGAGAGGGACGGTAATTATTTCTGATGACTTAGCAGTAAGCAGACAATATAATAAAGCATCTGAGGGGGTAGAAGAAGCATTATTAAACACTCATCTACAGACACCAGACAAGCCAGAAGATTTGGTTTTCCCCTCAGAAATCTCATGGTGCTGCCACAACCACAAGGGATTCTGGGTAGGCACATGCAAATAAGGTTAACAATAATCACCTTTGCCTCTATATCCACTTTATACATGGATCCCTTGAAAGTAATTGCCCGCTGTACAAGACAGCCTTTAGACAAAACGCGGGAAGGTGCAGTAGCCAGATCAACGCTCATGGACAGCTTTTTCAGCCTTAATGGAACTCGTCAGCAGTGAGGGAATTTAAGCATATGTGGGATGTCATAAAACTATTTTTTTTTAAATCTTTAGGATGCTCCATATTCAGGAGTAAGAACTATGTGTGCATAGTTACCAACATTTGAAACAAAAATTCCAGGGACACTTTGCAGCACACCTTGATAGTTATTTATTGTGAAAACACAATCTACAAAATATCTATATGGTCTGTGCAGGGCAAAAGATAAAATTATCTTCAAAACATGTCAAAATAAGTTATGACATGGAATACAATCTATGTCAATAGAATAAATCACTAGTTTATGGATCCAACACATACAAGAATGCCACAGATTTATCAGAATATCACCTTATATAAACAGCAGGTGTTAATATCAAACCAGTTAATGTCCAGTCCACTCAGCAACAACAAATAAAATAAAAGGCAATAATTAGGGTGGTAACAAAAAGATCACTACATCTCACTATATTAGTACGTAGCAATGGTACTAATACAACAATTTAAGAAGACAAGTACTCATATATATATATATATGTATTTTAATAATGTCTATAGATTATTAGTGAAATTTCTAATAGAGGTAAATAATGTCAAACTTCTGAAAAAAATAACAGGTACAAATACATCACTGCCTTTATTACGGGTTATAAACTGTAGTCTCACAAGTAATTATGAGAGTAAAAATACGGTCCAAAATCTCAGTAGCCCAAAATCAATTATCCCGGTCCCATCATTTGTCTGAATATAAACTTTATTACCATAATCTCCACCTATTGATTGAAATTGAAAAGTCTAAAAATATATCAGTATGCTAAAACAAATAATTGTTTATGATCCTATAGAATTTGCATATAAGAAAATGGACCAAATCATTGTAATTGTTTTTAACTTAAGCAGAATTAGGTGGGAATCTTACACTCCATTCTTTACCAAGGTTGTCTGAACAACCATATCATTAGGTGCACCTCAATAGATCAGCGATAGCTTGATAGGAGGAATAATGTATGTGCATGAATGAGATTGCCATTCATTTATTCCCAATGTGATATGATAACAGGCGTCTGTGACACTAGACAGCATTAGTGCAGCTGCAAAGAGTCCATTTGTGAAGCAAGAAGCCATGAAGGAACCCTCTAAGACCTTGAAGCTCCTTGAACTGCCATAGCTTCACAAGCCCAAGTTACTTCTCTGGTTCAAGTTGAAAAATCCTAAAAGGCATGCATTCTAAGAATATTTTAATCAAAACAAATATATACTGTATAATAATCTAAAATATGGTAAAGAAAAAGCATAAAGTCGATTGATGATAATAGTATCTAAAGATGCAGAGCAACTGACGGTCCTTAACATAATGTTTCGATTTCTTATATCTCTACGCAGTGCGAGAAGAACAACTTCTTACCATTGAGGATTATGACCTGAATGTTGTACGGCTGTGTTTCCAAGTATTCCTCCCTGACGAACATGGAAACTATACAAGAGCTCTGGCACCTGTTGTTTCAAACCCAATTTATGATAATCGTAAGCTATTTTTATTTCATATTATTTACTAATAACAGTGTGTCATTTTCATGCATATTATAGTATTTATGTATGTGTGTGTGTGTGTGTGTGTATATATATATATATATATATTATATATATATATATATATATATATATATAATAATACAAAAACATAGCATTCACATAAGATTTGCTATAAATTCAATATGAATATCTGGGTTTCCTGATATTATATGTCATTACAAGACAAATTAGGAAAGTAGGGCTTAGGTTCCCTGACAACATGCATTTGGTTGAAGAGGAAATATCTGCTGTCTCGATTACCTCTACTTGGTTACTTCACTGGCAGCTGTCCTCTTCATCCCGACAGGTCATTCAGTGGCATGTGGTTGTTTTCTCCCAGTGCTATCAACTTTAGAGTTTAAGATTGAAATATAGTAAAAGGAAGAAAGTATTTTACATGTGGCCAAAGATGACCCCAGTAAAGAATATTGTCTTACAGTGCTAGAGGATTTGGTTACTCTACTACTCATGCACCCCAATAATATGCTAGTACCCATATTGGTTTTATTCCAAATGACGTTATTTAATAAATTATAGATATGTAAAAATAGCAAATCCTAACAGAAAACATGAAATAATATTTATTAGGTGCACCAAATACAGCTGAGCTAAGGATCTGCCGTGTAAACAAGAATTGTGGAAGCGTAAGAGGAGATGATGAAATATTCCTTCTCTGTGACAAGGTTCAAAAAGGTAAATATGGTGATGATGATTGATCCAAACATGCTACGGTGACCAGACGTGACAATTTGGTGGGATTGGATAATTAAAGCACACACTTTATAGCTAAATTAAAATGCTGATTATTTCCGGGACATTTGGGGAAAAGTAGCATATATTTATGTGTGTTTTTTCACTCTTGCCATGTCCATCACTATACTCGATAAAGATAACAGACTCTCTAGAAGGTCATGCCCTTCACTATCAAATACAACGTTTGTTCCTCCGTTGAAACCATTATTCATTTTTTTCATGTTTTCTGTTGTAGATGACATAGAAGTCCGCTTTTTCTCAGACAACTGGGAAGCTAAAGGAACATTTGGACAGGCTGATGTGCACCGTCAAGTTGCGATTGTGTTCAAAACGCCTGCATTTCCTTTCAACATCACGGAACCAACTACTGTGAAAATGCAGCTTCGGAGGCCTTCCGACCGAGAAGTCAGTGAACCAATGGATTTTCGATACCTGCCTGATGAGAAAGGTGAGGCAGCCTCTTTACACTCTTCTGATGACAACATTGACAAATTTACAATGCACTATTGTTCTGTTTACTGAATATCATTATGGTGAAATAAAACATCTCTAATTTAGGACCCAATCGGTCTTTCTCTAATGCCCCTATTTTCTAGGAGCTCAGAGTGTTTGTTGGCTTTAAATACATTTCCCTCTATAAAACCTTACTCATACACAAATAATTAGCTGGTCACAAAGCCATCACAGCCATCACAGTCCATCTTTGGCCATTTTAAACATTGGACAGTACAGCACTGTGTTACTGTTCTTATAAGCAACTTGTAAGCCAACCTTTTTATGGATGGATGAGCTTCAGAATGCAAGACCGTGTCTAACAAGTAGCATAGCCTTTCTGGACCATGAGGATTCATGGTGTCTCCTTCTCAGAGGAGTTGAAGCAGAAAGCTTGAAAACCTTCTATCAAATGTAAAAAAAATCTACATTTTAGCCTATATTATAACTATATTTTATTCACAGTTACTTTAATCTATGTTATTAAAATCTGAAATTAACAAAATGTTGTTTTTTTTCCTGCAGACCCATATGGCAATAAAATTAAAAGACAAAGAACATCCTTAGTGCTACAGCAGTTCAAAAAGAAGTATGGTAAGTAACATAATTACCTGGTTAATAACTAATACTTTTTCCTCAAAGACTCTTTTCCAGTATGACGTCATCTGCAATGGAGATCAACAGAATGGGGGGCAGCAGAGTTCCCAGCCACACAGAGAAACCCCTTCTTTCACACTCTTGCCCCCTATTGTCAAAACCATAGGCTTCCTCAGTTTAACCCAAAAATCCAGGGGTGCAGCCTATATTAGAGGATTTGCCTACAGTCAGGGCATATGATATTTCTGATTTCAGTTCTTGTTTTGTTTGATGCCAAAATGTTATTTGCAAAAAAAGTGTAGATTCTCAACGTGTTCAAATATTTATCCTCTCTATTATCTGGTCTAGAAATGGAGGAAAACATCAGAGTTGTGCCACAGCAGAAGTTTGTAGATGACAAACAAAGTATAAAACCAGGTAACATTGATGTACAATATTTCATACGTAGTATGTATAAACACTCCTGTGTGTCGGTGGATCGTTTATCTTCAAATGTGTGCTTATCCTGTTAAGACCAATCCAGTCCTTAAAATAGTATTCTTTTAAATGCACGTATGAGTCTATTTTACCCAGAATCCAATTTCTAAGCATGTGTTCTAAGAATATTTTTTGCATGTGTTCAGGGGTCAAATGGGATATTCATTTTGCTTTATTCATATTATTTCTGTAATGCACATTATTTAGGTAGTCTTATACACCTCAGCCATCACATGCACATTATTAATTCATATGATAGCTGAGAGGCGCCCCCTTGCAAATGCAGAATCCCCCGCCCTGTAGGCATTTGCCCCTCCATGCACGTGGTATACTTACCTCCAGTCACCTCCAGTAATGTGCAGACCTCTGTGCACATCTTCGGAAAGCTTTGTCATTGATTTCAATGGGAGCGCTTTCCTGCCACTTATTGGCTGCTTCAAGAACAAATCAGCGGCAAGATTCATCAGAACACAGAGGAGAGTAGCAGGTACAGAGCTGCAGTTTCTTTTCGAGGAATGCATATTAAAGTATTCACAGAGTACCTTAGTATGCATTATGCTTAATAGAGCTGTCATGGATAATAAACTGTCTCTTTAAAGCCTATGATAAAGCACATGTGATATGTGATATTGTATCAGGAAATTATTAATTATTGATTAATAGGTTAGTTTGTGTTGAAACAGTAAACGAAATATACAGCATTTTTTGTGATATAACCTTCGGAGGAGATAATAAAATGACAGATCTGTTAAGGTTTATTTGCTTAACATCGTGGAGTTGCCAGTTAATGATCTGTCTCTAAAGAACAGAAACTTAGCAAGCAGACAATCCATGACTGGGGACCTATGACTGGTCCTGAAGACATGTCTAGGTAATCAAATGCTGCAGGTATTCTCTGCGTGATGTCCTCCACGTATTTACCTGTCTTGAGTTTAACCAAATTCTCCAGAATATCTATCTATATATATATATATATATATATATATATATATATAATCAGATGTATTTGGGGCTCTACAGTATAATGAGTGAGTAGTATATTAAGTGTTATTCTCACAGACAACTATTAGAATATATTATCTTGTTTAGTTCATAAGCTCACAAGATGTTCTCTTTTCCACCTGCCAGCTTTAGCCTCAGCCACAAAGTCTTTCCCTGTAGACCGGAAGGTGGCGTTTGTAGTGTTTTGGCATAAAACCTTAACCTGGTCCTGTCTACATGTTCATTTATTTCACATTTGAATAATATAACTTTATATTAAAGAAATGCTTTATTTTCCTTATTGCAGAGCCATTCGTTAATCAGTCGGAGTGTATGAACCCTTCTCAAGTTACGCAGCCTCCCCCAAAAGCATTGTTTTCATCAAACGCCCTCAGCAGCTCTGTAATGCTAGATTTCCAGAGGTTTGCTGTTCAACCAAGCACACAACATCTTTCCAATTCACTCAGGAACTTGTCGAACATGGGGGACAACTCTTATAATGTGGCACCTAACACTGTCCCTTGTTCCTTCACACAAAATGAGTTTCAACCACTTCATAACCATGGGCACTTATGCGGAAGTGTTCCATATCAGTCGACATGTAGACCTCATAATGATTCCAGTAGTGCATCCAATTTGCAAGGAAGTGGTTTTAACATGTATGAGAACAGCCTGAGGAACCCATTGACTGGAACCAATGGAACAGCAGCCGGTTGTACAAATGTACCAAGAGAAGTAAGTTACATGGGCGTTCCTATGCAAAATATGACTTATCAGTCAAACTTAAAAGAAGGGACGTCTCTCCTGGATTCATTAAGTGGTTTGAGCACATCCACGTCCTCGAGCGTTCTACCCAACACATTTCAGTCCAGTGGGTTTGTGCAATCAACAGTAAATTTTCAGACTTTGCAAAGCGACAGTGACATGCAAAATCAAGAAACACAACAAAACGAGGACTCGTTTATAAGTATGGAGTCTCAACTAGAAAGTATATTGAAGACGTTAGCAGAATCAGAGCAAAGATTTAATGTCTAGCAAACATTCGTAAGGGGAAGGCATAAACTCCCTCGTTGTTTGCTATAAAACTGAGAAGCTTTTACTTTCCGGGAACCAAAGGGTTGTTTCGTGCATGGATCCACAAAAGTTTGTCTAAAAAAATAAATAAAGAGATTGGGCTAATTTACCAAGACTAGCAAAACACTTCTCAAAACAACAGGGATTTTGCCATCCATTACTCATTTACAAAGAGCAAATGTATGGCAAGCCAGGACCAGGACAAAACATCTACCCAGCCACTTCCACCATTGTCTCAATGAAACTATGGTGTTTCTGCTGTCACAGTGGGTAACAAATGACATCATACAATGTTCATTGGCCCACAGGGCATTTTTTTGTTGAAAAGACGTTATGCGCCATTGACTAAGTGTTGTGGGAGCAAAGAAGAAACTGAATATGATTAGTGAAAACTTTTACTTTAAAAATGATTTTCATGAGTACTTGTAGACTAAAATACTCAGGGCATAACATTTTTTCCAGCAAAATGCAGCCAGATCATATAGATGCATACTCGGAACGCATGTGGATATACCCATGCTAAATGTATGCCATCAAAAATGCAATTAATGTAATGAAGAAATTCAAATAATGTTTTTTTTTTTAATTTGTACGTTCTTTTATTTCTACTAAATGTTCTAGAATTTATATATAGGTTATAATTTTTTTTTATACTTTTTTTTTTTTTTTACATATGCAGTATTCGCTGCTACGCGAATGTTCATCAACAACCATAATGACTGTGTCATTGTATCGGAGTGTAAGCTAGATTACATCACCTAGATGTGTTTGTTACCTTTTTAACTAAAAGAGGGGTATGCAGTGTATACCCTTCCCTAAATCCAGGTGTTAAAGATGCATTTGCAACCAAGCAATACAATGGCAAGCAATTCCTAAGTGGCCTGCGTTCCAGAATGCAGGTATAGAGGGGAATAACAACCATGGGCAGATCAAGATCCCTGCTTGCATGGGGTCACATGACCTTGTACGGCACCCGCAGCATAACAGCTGTGAGAAGGTTTTCATTTTCTTTGGGGAGGGATAACAGGAGTGGGTCCAAGGGGCATCATGGCAACTGTATAGTTCACTGTAGAATCTTAATTTGGCACCAAATGCAATGGCGTGAATGCCACCTGGCAAAAAAAGAATTCTGGGTTTGCAATAGTTTTCCTAACGACATAGCTGGGCCCTAAGTATACGTTAGCTCACTCCTAAGACTTTTAACATATTAAACCTTTAAAAGTCCACCGCAGTGTATTCTGAATTCTCACCTGTGTTAAAGCAGGGATAGCAGCTGTATATATCAGTGATAAAGCACTACCTGGGATGTTCAGATATTCAATCCGTGCGGAATATAAGGAAGTTATCTCCAGTTTGTGTGACCCTGACCATCTGCTCTTTTACCCTAAGACCTTGGGATAGTAGTGTAGAAATGCCATGTTACCAGAAATGCTACAAATGTAAATGAAATGTGTGTAGTGTTCTAAATGATATTTTTTTCAATGTTTTGGCTTCCAAATACTGCTAAACGATTGCGATATTTTAGTATAACAGGTTGTGGTAGCTTCTCGTTAACTAATATATTCCTCATGGTCTGTCAGTTCTAAGTTTGTCAGACCCTTTCAAGCGCTACGGAAACTGTTGGCCCTATATAAATAAAAGATAATAATAATAAGGATAATACTGCAACTTTAGTGCATCTCCAAAGGAAACAATAATATATTATATATATATATATATATATATATACAAATTTTTTAAACTCCATAGTAGCAAAGTAGCAATTATGGGTGAGGGTAGTGACATCTCTGAATGCTTTTGGAAAGACGTATATTTTCCTGGTAGGACTATAGGATATGGTGCTTAATGTAAAGTGAAATAGGGGTTCCCTTGCCAACAGGTGCAGTAGAATCTCTCCCCCTGCAGATTTTGGCCGAGGGTGTAGGGGACGGAGGGGTGGTATATGTGTTTGGGAAATGTCATCATTCAAGTGCTTTAACTTTCTGCCACTAAGTGGATATAATCTTTATTTTTGCTAAGCAATGTGATGCTGATACCCCGGGCAATAATGGGGTGAAGCAATAATAATTTCCAAAGTGGGAATGTAAATTGCTGTAGATATGTAAGCATATGCTTGAAATCTTACATTACATTACATGCTTATTTTTCCTTTTTATATTTTCACTTTTATGTGCAGTAATTGGCTTCAGTTTCTCACACACGTGTGTTAGTCATAATCAGCCCTTTAATATTTTATTTAAATAAACTGAGGTTCATTGTGCATTACTTCATACCATCTATTAACATGTATGTATTAACATGCACAAAATACAATTTACTATACTCTTACCTTCCCACCCCTTAATCCCGGGGCCCAAAACATTCTTGAGTATCTTTCTTATTGCTTAACATTTGAGGGTCCCTTGTCTGTCTCCTGCTGGTTCACACCTCAGCAGTACAGTGTTCTCACGTTTGCATCATTGGGTATTTTAAGCATGGGGTATGATATCATATCTAGGAGCTCGGTATCTGTGGGTGACATACAGCGTAACTTTGAGACAATGGAAGCACAGACGCTCACTCCTTCATAACCCTACTTTGTGGGTCCTTCCATATAGTGGCATCAGGGCACCCCTCGGAATGCCAATAATTGCAACTGCAGAGTGCCCACTTCCACTCCATGAGTCTAGGCCAAAATATGCTCCTGAGTCCACGAAGGGCACCAATATGGGCTTGGATGCTCCAAGCTTTAATGGGCTTGGTAAACAGTTATGTCAGGTTAGGCAATGCATCATGATACAGTAAAGTTGAAACGTTCAACTCATTGATAATACTGTGGCTACTCCTGCAAGAAAGACCCTTAACATACATGGCGATATAAGAGAATTGAAATGTTCAACTCTCCTGCAGGCTAGTGAATATACAGTTACATAACCTGCTCTATAACTATGACTTACCCTTTAGACATATAGTTGTTCATAGAGATATAAAATAATATATCTTTGCATTGTTTGTATGCCGCATAAATATATGAGATGGATATGGATGAAAAATAGCCCAGCCGACTGCCCAGGTTGCCATACTGGAAGAATACTGTAACAAAAAATGTAATGACATTATTTTTCTTATTTTCTTATGATAAAGTTCTCAGTAAATTTTGTTTCAATTTAGACTGCATTTCCTCTTTGTTCTCCACGATAAACAGATCATTTTACACTTTAAAACTACTTATTTTTATGTTGAATTTTTTGTATCCTTGTGATTAAAAACATCTTGAAGATTTTTTTGTAGACTTTGTATACATGATACAATTATAATTTTAATACTGTATTTTTTATTATGTTGTATAAATAAACTTATTATAGCAAAATACTAAAGTGTCTTGACTCTCCCACTGCTCCCGTCATTTGCAAAAATGGAATTGAAATCTCCATGTACAGGCGCTGTTTAAAAGAAAATAAGTGTTCATAACAGCAGAATTTTATTGATAAAGGAATATTACTAATTTTCCCGTTACTATTTATCATTCATATCCCCCGTATTCTACTGTACAGGACAATGGTGGGAATCTATATGGGATGCTGACATATTTAAATCAAGACAGAAGCTGTGGGGAAGGCTTTTCTTAATTATAATTCTATTTTGCTCATTTTATTAATATGCTGTATATCAGCAGGTAATGATGGTCAAATTTTAGACGTTTTGTTTAGAATATTATTAACATTATTTCTGTTGACAAAATATGATTTCTTTCTTTGAACTGAAATAAAATAGATAATTCTCTTATAGACATACATATTTTACAGTACAAAAGAGACTGGTATCTTAATTTTTCTTTAAATATAACTCTCCTACAGTATTCTAGATTTATTTTTGAATCTCCAGGAACCATTAAGGTAATTTTAATGAACCAGAATTGTGCTATTCTGATGCTTGCAGCAACATCTAATTTATAAAACACAGTAAAAATTACACATTTATTTGGAATCCCAACATTTGTGCGAACTATAACGTTTTGTTGTCCAAAATGATATTCCACTATGTTCTTTTCCCACAGACCTGCACTTATGTTGCGGAGTTAAGAGGGCCTTCACGGGCCTCTATGGGTATAAACAGAGAAACATATATAACCATACGGCCCATCTAGTCTGCCCTTGCAACAGCTGCACCCACTGTTATTCCGCCCCTGCCTTAATCATTAGACAATTCATTGAAGTTAGCTAGAGATTGTAAAATTGTTGAATCTACATTTTTGTTCACTTAATACCGATAAGTAGATGTTAGTATGAGTATAATTACTACGAGCCAGTCTATTACTATAGTAAAAATCTGTGACCTGGAAAGGAAAACCCTACATTGATATTATGAACTGCTGAGCATCATCAGCAGACCAAACTGACTCGGTAAGTAATGTGGTTCAGTGTGTGATGACATCATAAATTCAACTCTTTGTTCTTGCATAACATGAACATTTTCACAGCATACGACCTGAGACTAAATGATACTGAAAGAGCAAGTTTCCTCATTTCTGCTATGGAATTTTAAGCATTATAGTCCATTGAGTAGGTAAAAATGGCTTTTTCTCAGTCCAATATGAATTAGCTTATCTCATTTGGATAAGTTCTAGGAGCAGAGTACCATGACTCAGTTATACACTTCAGCATTTTCATCTTCTTCACCATCCATTATAACTCAGTATAGTGATAATTACATTTTATAGAGGCTGACATGACCAAGCACACAGTAGGTGTGTTCATATATAAATATAATACATTATAATGCGTAAACAATTATGACCTGTTCTGCAAGAACAAAGTTTCGCTTATCATTAAATGTGTGTCCCTGCCTTTCACATGCCATCTTTTCTCCATACCACCCTTACCCTAGGGTGACCACATTTTTTCTGCCATTCAGGGACACAGTATGAAGCAGATGAGATTACATACACAGGTGTATATATACAGTATATACACATATATATATATATATATATGTCCAAAGTTAACAATTGCACTCCAAATGCCAAGTTTCTGCCCGGTGCCAAATAGCTGTAGCAGTAAATAATATAAAGTCCAAAAATAGTTACCGGCACTCCAGGGACTTTGCAAATAACCACACAAACAACTTCGGTTTTCAAGTCAACGTTTCAGTCTTGTTTATTACGACTTTCATCAGGACATATATATATATATACACACCATATTTGCTCGATTATAAGACAACCCCCTAAAAGTAGAATATTAATTTAGGATAAAAGAAAAAGCCTGAATATAACACTACCCTATAGTGTAAACCTAGTAGGTTTACTAGTAAATATTAATTCACATGTAAACTATTTTTTCATATTTAATAAAAATGTTTGGTTTTATATATATATATATATATATATATATATCATATATATAATATATATATATAAATATATTTCACATATACCCTCCTTCACAGAGTTGGTGTGAAGGAGGGACTCAGGAGAGGCTTCTGAACTCTCAAGTAATCAGGAGAGTTGAGAAGTCTCTCTTGATTTGGCTGAGACCTCCTTCACTCAGACTCCTAATTCCGGGACAAGACATTGTCCCGGATTGAGGCAGCCTGAGACCCGGGACTTAAAGTCCCATTGCGGGACTGTCCCCTACTTACCCCTTACCATTCTTCCTGTTCTGTTCTGCACCAACTCCTTAGAAGGTTCATTGCTCTTATCACCAGTGCTGATATCTCAGCCCTATTTTACTGTACCCTGCCTGATGTCCTACTCCATTGGCCCCATACTCCATTGGCCCCATACTCCATTGGCCCCATTACCACTCTCAAGATAACTAAAAAACATTTCAAAAAAGATTCCTTTCATGTGGGTAGAGGATGTATCGCCAGGCAATATGTAATGCGAATTAATGTGTTACACACAGTTTAATTGTGCAGTACCAACGGCCACCAGCCAGTCTGGGCCTAGTTCAAGCACTCCCTCTCCTATCATACATCACTAATCTGTCACAATGAGTGCTCATCAGGACACGTAATGTGACCCTACAGTAGTAGCAGGACAGCACTGTGTAAGAAGTTTAGAGAAGAGCGAGGCTATTATTATTTTGACTGTGGTGGACAAAATTAGTTTGCTCAACATGGCCTTAATCTAGCCCTGGATAGTACTTAAGGTACTAAGTACTTGGATGGGAGACCACCTGGGAATACCAGGTGTTGTAGGCTTTTGCTTTTCCCTGTGTGTTTCTTGGTCATCATCAAAGCTTTAAGCCCTTATTTGAACCTCTCACCTTCTCTGTCCTGTCCCAGGGCTTAAAATGCTGCCTGTGTGGCAAGCAGTAGCAACAGAAGAAGAGGAGTACAACAAAGACTTTCATGCCTGTGGCCATACCACCCTGAATGTGCCCGATCTCATCTGATCTCGGAAACTAAGCGGGGTTGTGCCTGGTTAGTACCTGGATGGGACACTGCCTGGGAATACCAGGTGTTGTAGGCTTTTGCTTTTCCCTGTGTGCTTCTTGTTCATCATCAAAGCTTTAAGCCCTTATTTGAACCTTCTCACCTTCTCTGTCCTGTCCCAGGGCTTAAAATGCTGCCTGTGTGACAAGCAGCAGCAACAGAAGAAGAGGAGTACAACAAAAAGCTTTCACGCCCCCGAGAAAGACGATGGCATGAAACGGGAGTAGGGATAAAGAGGTAAGTCCTGAGTCCTGGGCTTTCCTTTTTATGTCCCTAATTTCCAGGCGGAGACAGGGTTAAGTTGGGTCGTGAGCTGCACCTTCACAGGGTAAGTGAGTTGTGTGTGTATCTGGGTGTGTTAGTGTCTGTGTGCATGTGTGTTAGTGTGAGTGACTGGTTGTGTTTTTTTTTGCAGCAATAATTATTCTCATTTACAATTTGGCATCAATCCTGACTCACAGTCTGGATCTGGTTGCACAATTGGTTCCCGTCATGTCAGACACGGGCTTCTGCATCAAGCATCCACAGATAAGGAAAAGGGGTTTTTTTCTGTTAAACTCTTAAAGGGACACTCCAATCATCATATAAACATTAAAGCATGTTATAGTTAGGGGTCCTTTCCAAATCCATAAGGGGATATCCCCCATACACATTTGCCCCTTTGTCCAGCTCGACTTTAAGGCACCCTGATAACACAGGCAGCTGATAATTCTGCTCATTATCATTATTAAAATACAGTGCACTAATAAACTGGCATGGATCTGGACAAAAAGCACGATGCTGCTGCAGTGAGCAATATTACAAAGATAATTCAACAAAACAAGGAATCAGTTCACGCCCATCAAAAAGCACCTATCTAAAACATAAATACTGGAGAGTCAAATTAAATAGCCATGTACTGCTTTGCCCTCCACTATGTCAATTTTTTGGCAAGTCTCACCTAATTTTACATGGCTGTAATGCTTATCGTGTAGCCGGATCAGTAGGACTGCATTGCTTTTCAACGCACTGATGGCAGGAGCCCATCCATCCCACCCAAAGCGTACCTGTACTAAGCCATCATAGTCTATAATTCCATCTCTTGTGCAACCTTTGTTCTTTTGGAAAAAATTAAACTATTTTATGGTACATGAACATTTTTATAATTGCACCTTAACTGAAACAGTGCAAACATAGTCTGCTTTGACTTGCCTGGAGTCTAAATGGGGAAATTACTGTATTTTTCTTAGTATTTGCTGGCAGACTACATCTTTCAAAGAATGAAAAAAAATAACCAAAGTTACATGGAGAGTGTCTTGTGAATGGGCAGCTGAATATTTTCCCATATATTAGGTGCCAACCACCATCCCACAGATTGGAAAAAAAATCTGCCGGTGCAGTATGGTGGATATCGAAAGGTACACTGAAGAACTGTGCCCACTTCGAACGCTGATCGCTTCAATGCACGTGAGTGGTTTCAGATGACGAAGACCTCCCACACTAGCTACGCACCACACACCCAAACGCTGAAATGGAAATGTGGTGAGAGTGAAGGAGGTGAAAGATAATGGGTTGAGGACGGCAACATTTTTTTTATTTTTTTTCCCCCCATATCATCTGTAATTATTGATTTTCCTTAGAAAAAAAACCTATAAAATACCTCCTCAAAAACGTTATCCAGATAACTTGCAACCACGTAGTAATCTTGGTATTAGTTTAGGCAGCATATTTCAAAGAAGCAACTTTTTACTTTGTAACTTAAACACCAAACGCTAAGGGATTTCCCCATTTGTCTCAAGGAAAGCATAACGTCCATAAATGTAATATTAGCAGAGAAAGGTTAGAACCAGTAGAGAGCACATATATGGACTCATCCAAATATCTCCATTCTGTCTTTTCTCTCTTTTACTTCTCCTAATCCTGGTCCCTCACATATCTCTCCCATTCTCCATACCATATGTTTCTCAATACTCCTTTACCTCTGGATGGTAAGCTTACCGAACCGGACCCTTGTATCAGTTTGTCTTAGTCTGTCAGTTCTAGTTGAAGTACTACGTCAATTGTTGGCATCATGTAAATAAAACACAATAATTACAGCATGTAAACAGAATGCTAGCAAAACAATGAAATGAAGCAATCTCCACTAGATATAATGTGCTTGGAGGAAAGTGAGAGAGGAAGTTAGCGGCTGCTTGTGTGACAGAAATATCTTTTTTTGGAGGGGGGGGGGGGGTTGACAGACATTCTTGTGGTGTTATAAGGTTACTACTACTGGCTATAAGGTGTTATAAGTGACTACTATCCACACAAAGACTTTTAGATTCCACCCTTGTAAGCTACTGTAGAACTTGGAAGTATTCATGTACATTTTGTATCAGTCTGTTATGGATAACCCTGTTGTGAGTTTATGGTGCTCCTATCAATCTTATATCCAGAGAAAGTCATTAATTGCAACCCTCCAGGCCATCAAGAGATATTTTCGGGTAACAACCAAAAGTATGTGGACACCTGACCATCACACCTGTATGAGCTTGTTGAACATCCCATTCCAAAACCATTGGGCATTAATATGGAGTCCCCTCTTCCCCCCCTAAAGCTGCATCCATTCTTTTGAGTAGGTTTCCACAAGATTTTGGAATATGTCTGTAATTTGTGACCCATTCAACCAAAATAGCATTTTTAAGGTGTGGGGCACTGATGCTGGATGAGAAAGCCTGGGTGCATATAGCGTTCCAATCCATCCCAAGGGTGTTCAGTTGGGATGAGGTGAGGGCTCAGTGCAGGCCACGTTTCTACACAGCAAAGTCAATCATGTCTTTATGGATCTTGCTGGGGCTTACAAACTCATGCCACAATGTTGGACGCATTCATTTGTCTAAAATGCTATGTATGCTGTAGCATTAACATTACCTTTCACCGAAACTAAAAAACTTAGCTCAGGTTTGAAATCAGTCCCAGACCATTCCCTCCGGCAAACTTTACAGTAGGCACTATGCATTCCAGCAGGCAGCTTTCTCTTCCCTCTCTTGTAGCCTTTCTGTTACATTCCAAGCTGTGTGCTAACCACCTTCTGAAACCAGGCCTCTGGTATTTAACCACATTTGGACTACTTTTGCCAGATCTGCAAGTAAGTTTATTAATTCTTATTTTGTATAATTATGAGTGTTTTCCAATATATCTTTCAAATATGTACTACCAAATGGTAGTATTTACTTACTGAAATGTAAAACTCCTTTGTCCCAATCCCCTCCCCTCCGGCCTCCTACAAGCCATAACCTCTCCCAATTTTACCTAAAAGACCTTTCTCTTATTTCATCTCTTTCCTCTCGTGTAGCCATTCTGTTACGTCCCAAGCTGTGTGCTAGCCAACTTCTGAAACCATTTTTATACTTCTCTACATCCTGAAACCACTTAGCCCTAATTACAACTGCAAGAGACCTTCGACTCCTTTGCATCCCTCCTTTTATTTCAATTACCCATATTACTCACTTAGATTGTAAGCTTACGAGCCGAACCTTTAAAAGCTCACCATTAACTGCCCCATTTAAATTGTACAGTGCCGAGTCATTTGTTGGTTCTTAATAAATAAAAGATGATAACAATAATAATTCTGGCATCTGCTAAATTCACATTTGTCCATTGGACTTCCCATATAGTAAAGATTCATCACTCCAGAGAACGCTATGCCCTATTTACCCCCTTCTATAGTAATAGGTAACACAATGGTACCAGATAATCTATCAATAAACATTGTGTCCACCTGGGCAAACCTAAACGAGAGGTGGGAGCCACGCCAGTGCGCCGGCATTTGCCTGGTATGAGGCTTGGGATGAAATTCACTGGCAGCATCTGAACCCACAATCCCCGTGCCCAATATCAGGAGACTGCTGCCAGGTGAAATAAAGAACACAATTTCTTTATGAAACAGAGAGACAATGACGCTGAAGTCAACCTAGTTCAAATATTTCAAGGTAGGTGGATATTTAATAATAAAAAATATCTTGAAAACTACAGGACTGTTTACAAATTGTGGCACCATGTAGAATTCAGGCTGTATCCAATATGCAAAGATGGTACACAAAATGTAAGACACTTTTTATTTGGAGCTTAACATATCCTTATATACGTGCTCCATATGTCTTCGCGCGGACATGTGATGGTTTGATTTGATCTTTTTACCTTCAGAAATTATACCTGATTGCTTATTTTTATTTCAGGTAACTTCTGGCTTTTTTGCCACTTTCATTTATGCTGGGATCTATATTTAGTTTTACATGTAATTATAGAACCTATGTAGGTTTACCAAATCAAGATGCAGCTAAATTGTTTCATTAATTTTACCTACCATATCTAACATAAATCAAAGAACATAATTAAGATGCAACTGCATACATTAAAATACATTTTCATATCCACCTTTAAACCTAAAGAAGGGACATTTGATGTCTTCAAAAGCATGTGTGACCTGAATGTTGGTCCTAGATTTATTTGGCCTGGATTGTCCATAAAAGCAGTATATTGTTTACAGATTGTATTAATGTTATTCTATTCTGTAAACATACTAAGTAAAATAAACAAATTTTTTTTTTGAAAAAAACGTGTTAGATCAACATGATCTGCAGAATCTTGCATCATCCACGGCTGGGTCGAGCTTCACATTCGTTCCATGTGACGCAGGTTTAGTAACCGTCTCTGGATTCTGGAGATTAATCATCCAGGGCAGGAGGCCAATCAATGTCGACAGACTTTGTGAATGAGAATGAAAAAAATAACAGATCAAAAATATTAATACAAAACATGGATTAATCGTTCTAAGGAACAGGCTTTGCCATCACCAATTAGTGCAATATGTTTACTTGTTATGAGAGAGAAAAATCTGATTGGTATCAACACATTTCTATGTGTCATTATCAGCTTTTCATCCTATATGCGGCATCAATATGATGGGTTGTTTTTAGGGAAAATGTTTAAGAAAAGACCGTCCCCGTCACATTTTTATTTGAAAACTACCTACAGCTCGACTGGATATCGATGCGTTTTCTGTCACCTTCATGCATATAACTGAAGCTTAAGCTTTGCCACAGGCTAATCATCCAGGGGGATAAGAGTGAACATGAGCTACAAACATCATCCCTGTGTTTTTAAGGTATTTACACCAGATTGTTTTAAAAGTGGCATCAAGATAAGTAATTAGGAAAAACAAATGGAATTAACACTAAAACGTGCACAGCATAACAATATTTTATGAGAACACGTTCCATGGCAGGTGACATCTAGTTTTACAACATCTTTAGAACATAACTCCATTTTAAAATATTTTAATGCTAGATCTAGTCCAATTGATTAACTTATTTGGGGGTTATAAGCCCACTCCAACCTTGGTGTTAGTGCTTCTCCTGTATGACATCCAAATCCCTCCATCAGATGACAGATTGACTTGATTTCATCTCATAAATTTACTTTCTAATCTAGAATGTGGCTAATGGTGACCAACGTGGTGCCACACAAGTTACATAGGCAAAAAAAAGACATGCGTCCATCAAGCTCAGCCTTTCCCATATGTGGGTTTTGGGACAGTTTTCAGCAGTGTTTTTTGCCCTTGGCTAGTGAGAATACATTTATGAAATGGTTGAAAGCTATGTTTTTTTCTTTCATTTAAATGACCTGTCATTCACAAACGTTTGGATGACAGGGTCCATTACAGGAACATACAAACCTTCATTTACATTTACATATAAATACATATTGCTACCTTGGCTGAGCACGTGCATTCACACTCTCCCAGAGCTTTCTATCAAAGGCGCACATCAAGCAGCCATGTTTTATCTTTTGGCTCTGTGCCATCAGATATTTAGTTCTGAAAAATAACGTTTCGTCTATAGGTCTCCTAGCAAATTGTGACTGTACAACGTTATACATTTTCAATGATAGGTGCACAGTATTCATTTGTTTTTAATCACCTAACCATGAAAAGTTCTGGAGGTGAGCGAGCAGCATGAGCTACGTCCAACCCCAGTTTGGTTTATCCAGCTTTACTGACCCAGAGCTTAAGAAAAGGCCACTTGAGTGTCTCACAACAGCAAACTAGAGGATGAATATGGATCAGTTCAGCCGGGTCAGAGTCAGGTGCTGGGCTCAAGAAGTAACAAAAACCACACCAACCTCTACATCAAGCTCCAGAATGTCCGCTGTGGTTTGCAGTATGGAACCTATATTTGGTTTGGTTCTTCCAAAGTCACTGTGTACAAATTCTTTTATATAGCTTGATACCAGCTAAGGAAGTCATTTTGAAACATTTTGTGTGCACCCTGCTGGTCGTGAGGCAAGCATTAGAACATATATGGGCAAACCTACCAACACTCTTGTATAAAGGCACCCAATAGACAATATTGATGGTAATGCAAGACAATAGTCAGTTAATATAAATGTTTCTTTTCATGAAGTGGTTACATCATTCTCACTGGAATGGCAAGTGCTTGTGGTCAACTTTGGGACAATAAACATCCACGCAATGTATTTATATTGATAACGATCCAAAAAGAATCCTCCAATCAACTAACGAATGGCACAAGGTACTCTTTCACAATATCTTAACACATTATTTTTGCATATGAAGCAGGCATGTAACACTTTCAGGAAGATAGCCGTTAACAATGTATCTCGTTTTCTCACCCCACGTTTACAAAGGCTGGCTGAATTAGTCAACAACAGGGAGGGAAGTAATAATCATGCAGATCCTAAGAACAGGAGTTTAGTGATGGCTGCTTTTACGGCATTAGTGAAAAGTTTATTGGATCTTATTGATGGATCTGCTTTAACTTGGGGCTCTGTGAATGCCACATGCTGTGGCCTACTAGGTTGCATTACCAAGGACTAATGACCTCCCTGGTGCACCACAGCTCTCAATTGGATGGCTAGAGATTTCTCCCTTCAATCCGACCATTTTTGCCCCCCAGAGCTCTGTACAGATCTCCATCTGACCAATGCTGGAATATGGGATCATGGCATGTCCGGGGGGAAAGATTGGCGACTGCCTAGGGCAGCAGTCCGTATAAATACATCACTGGCCAAGTCACTTCATCTTACATGAATACAACTACAGTAAAAGGATACGTCCCTGCTTGAGTCTTTAAATACAGGCGGAAGTGGTGCTCATCCATATAATCTGCTTTCATTGTGTGGATGATTCGAGGCCTTGAAGCCAAAGGGCGACGGTGAAGAACCCGTAGAGGGGTTTTCTGGTCTATTTTCAATTCCTGCCAACCAAAGGCACAATAATATATACCGGCTGTTATATCAGAAAGGAAATCAAAGAGAAAAAACAGAGAAAATAAAGAGACTGGGTCAAGGAGTGTAGACACTAGCCCTGAGATCACAAGGATACTTGTAATTACTACACGTGTGTGGTTGCTATAGAGTTTGGAGGCCCATTGACGCATAAACAATATTTGAAGAACTCATTTCAAGTAATCAACCAGTACCAATAAATGCAAGAACACTCGAACATGCCAAAAGGTGACGTTTTCATTATAGTACTTACTTTTTATATTAACAGATTATTCAAAGGGTTAGAACAAAAATAATACAACAAACTTGCATTTTATTCCAAATTAGATTTTGTTTCAGGGAACAATATTCTCCATTCATTTGGGTTAGTCCCAGATTAAAATGAAAAGAAAAAAAAAACATTTTTTTTCTAGGGAAATGAGCATAACTATGCATGATTATTTTTTGCATTAAAGTGTTTTATTATATATTGCTGTCTTTGATTTAGTAATTTTCCACAAGCTGAAACACACATTACTCCTCTCTTTCCCCCACCATCCATGTATGTCTATGTAAGCATAGGTTAATTTTATTCAATGGCTCATCTCTCCCTCTCAGACTGAAATGATGAGCAATGAGAATCAATGGGAAGCAATGAGTGGACAGACGATGGACTAATGTTTGTCGACTGTGTTAGAACCTTAGTGAACCCAAAAGGCCTTGAGATGTTGGCAGCAAACTCCAATGACGACTCTTAATTTCTATTGTTCAATCAAGAGATGGGACCACAGTAGTCCAGTGTGCTCCATTACAAAGCAAGCACTGAACCTGTAGATTTAATCGTGACTGTTATGGGATTGTAAAATTATCAACAAGTTTATAGTTTCATTTCCAAGCTAATGTTGGTCACCATGTAACTCTGGGTTACTGCCAATCATTCCAGGACCTAAAAAGGTAATCTACAACTTACCTCCATACTATCTAACAGTTTGAGATCTTCTTCCCGGACTGCTTTCTCTGTCCATATTAAGGCACTGTAACACTTAGTCTTCTCTTCCTCTCCTTCTTTCATATGCGCCACTGCTTCTCTACAACATAGTGAAAGGTTGTATAAAACAGATCATGATTATGTATGAGTCTTCCTTGCCTTTTGTTTCCAATTTACTATGTGATGCACCGCTGTAGAACACGATGGGCCTACATAAATCATTAAATAATAGTTACTCGGAATCTGCATGGCCATCCACTTAACAGGATTTCTGAATTCTTTTGTGTGGGTTATTAATCTAACACAAAAAGGGTCAATGACATCCGTTTAAAAACAAAGTTGCACATTGACGCTTACCTGTTCACAATTTGTAGATCCCGAACTTTGATTTTATCTGAATTGTTTATTTTCTGAAATGGTACAGAAGAATGTAAATTCAACAGTGATAACCAAACCGATGTGATCAGAAGTCAGATATGAAATGTAATACATATAGCGAAACAGTGGATGTTACGTAGAAGGACTGACTATGGTGCAAAGGGTGAATAGAGGTCTTATCACTGTAGCAACCAGTGTAATGGTGTTGCGAACATGCGCTTTATATCGATACCATGTTAAGGTGATAAGGCGATAATCATGTTTTGATTCGCCATAGCATAGCATAAACCATATTCTGCCATGACAGGCACGTTTATGGTGAAGGAAAGCCTGATTCTGTATTAATGTCATTATTTAGAACTAATGGAGCACCAATCAAAGGGCTCCTGTACGTCTTAGAAACGTAAGATATACAAAGTTCATATAAAACAAAGGACAGCTATTGTAGTTAACTAAAGTGTTTGTTCACGAAACTTAGTCAAATATAAGTCGTGTTACAACCCGTGAATCACCAAGTATTTTCTTCAGCAGCTCTAACTTTGACATCTGCTTACATCTTTTGCAAAACCAGCAGGTGTTTGCAGCAAAAACACTTGCTGCCTTAGAAACCATGTCTTCTAACATCACTAAACTCTGCAGGGCTTTGGGTTCCTGATGATTTTTAATGATCTATCTTGGTAGATAGCTGGATTCAATCAATGGCGCTCTGATGAGGCATGTTGTATTAAATTTACATCCACTAACAGAGTAGTGATAAAAGAATTCAGAAAACCACACACACAGACCTGGGAGTCCACGAAAGAGCAACAGGACTAGAGGTCAACATCTCGAGCCAGGGGCAGACCCGTAAATCACAGGGCCCTGGTATGAAAATTGCACCGGGGTCCAAACAGCTTGACTGTGCCATCTCTGTTCCCAAACAGCCCACTTGTGCCATCTTTTCCCCCAAAAAGGTTGTCTGTTTCCTTCAAACAGCCTGCCTGTGCCATCTTTGCCCCCAAAACAGCTTGTCTGTGCCCCAAACACCATGTTTGGGCCATCTTTGCCTACAGACTGCCTGTGCCCCTTTACACCACCTACCTGCAGGAGTGGTGTCTCTCTCCTCCACTGTGCTGTGTGCACACGGATTCAACATGTAGGGAGCGAATGTGATGTTACTTTCTTCCCACTGGACCTGTCAGACAGCATGCAGGGAGAGAGTGTGAGAGATCATCCAATTGCATGATCTTTACACTCTCTGTGCCACTAGCTGTGAATATTACCCCCCATCTACTGGGTTTAAAGGGGAGGAAAATTGTGAAGCCCCTAGCTGGAGGTCTGTTACAGTGTCTGTTACAGTGTGGCACCCCCCCCAGGCTAGGCAGGGACACAGAAGTTTTCGGCGCAGAAGGAAGGGAGATATTGAGAGTGAGTGGCTTAGGCTTAGTTAGCTGTGCCGCGGATCTGAGGTCTGAATAAAAGACAACCTTGATTATAAGATAAGGTTGTTTTTTCAGATGACTTTTTCGAGAGAATTTTTTTATTTATTTATAATCAAGCAAATGCAGTATGTGGCTTTACTTTTCCTTCAAGTGCATTACATTTACCTGCTGTAGTTCCTTCATGTGCTGCAGAGAGACCTCGACTCGGTGAGGATTCACAAGTTCAATCGCAAAAGGTCTTCCTAAAACAAAAGGGATTAAATTGTGTTTAGCTTCCAGGCTAGTCAGCGTAAAACACGTTAATTTGATAGAACACACCCTACAAAATGTTTTAACAATCATTAGTAAATGTGCAAGGACCATGGCCGGACAGGGGATGATGAGGCAACCCCGGCATTTGGAAGGCATGAATGACTTTAAGGCCGATGGATGGATATGAGAGGCCTCGTGTTATGATTTTATGCTCATGCAGCATTTGCGGCCAGGCTTATCTGCCCAACGGCGGCACACTGAAGCACTCGACCTGCTGTGGTGGCAGATAGGATAAGTATAGAGTGGTTTTGGCCAACCATCAGTTGTCTGGTGAGGCAGGTGGCCGGTCTGGGACCTGGCAGGTGCTTACTAACGTAGGTACATTGCACCCAGGATCACTGGTAACAGAAGCAACCAGTGAGGTCACATAACACATTAGTGGCAACTAGTACAGGGAGTGTGAGCTGCAGTAAAGAAAGCCCTCTGCAAGTAAGGTAAAAGGGAAGCGAGCTGCATTGTGGATGTAAGAGGGTAAAAAAGAGGAGAGCAGACGAGGATGAGAGAATGAGAGAGAGAGGGAAAGATGATGAAATAAGAAGGGGAGGAGATGGGAGGAGAGAAAGGGGCGGAGAGGGTTTGTTAGAAAGGGAAAGAAAAGGAGAATGGTGGAAAAGAGGGAGAGGCTATGAGATAGGGAGAGGCTATGAGATAGGAAGAGGAGGAGGGGAAGAAGAAGCTGCAAAAGGGAGAGGAGGTGAAGGTGCGAGAAAAAGAAAGGAGAAGGTTAGATAGTGTAAGAGGCGAAGGGCGGTGAGAGAGGGAGAGAGAGGAAAGGGTGAGAAAGTAAGAGCAGTGTCATAGCCTGACTTAGGCCTAAGGATAGGGTGCCAGGTCCTGGGGGGGGGGGCAACAGTGTGAGTTTATGGTGTTAGCATGAGTGTGTGGTGTCAGGTGAGCCTAGAGTTAGTGGCCTGTGGGAAAGTGTAAGGGACAGTGGGTGTGTGCATGTATGTATAAGTGTATGGTAGTACAATGAGTACAACGATTTTCATTATCAATTTTATCGATTAGTTGTTGCAGCCCTAATCTATAATTTACCATTTAGAACATAAGGTTGCTACTGTACCTTTCCCTAGGGTTCGAACATCAACATCTTCTCTTCCAGAGGATGAAAAGTTGAAACCTTTGAAAGATATGGATGTTAGCTCAAAACCAAGAATAAAAATAGTATAAATAACATCAGGCAAAGCAGAACAGAGGGCAATGCAATATGCTGATCCTCTAATTTTACTGTGGTCAAGGGCACATTGTTATGTACATTGAGATAAGTAAAGAAAAAAATGAGCTTAAAAACAGCAAAAAAACCATATAAGCAACTTTAATACAATATATTATCTTTATGTTCTTTAGTGAGACTGAACACGCTTGCAAGTCCTCGTGCCCCTTTACTATAATGTACTTCTCAAACTAAAAAGCAGGTTGAGATGAAACGCCATCATTTCTGTTAGTACTTTACTAAATAAAATGCTGCAGCTTTCTTGATGGCAGTAGCTGTAAAGCATCAGTGTATGCACACAGATACAAAGAATCCAGAAGCAGCAGGCAGCCCTGGGGAGAAAAAACCCCAACATCTGCTAACGTCATAGAGCCATTTCTGTGCAGCACAAATGTGTCGGGTCATAACAGCATAAATGTTTAGTCCCTTTAATGAATACCCCACAGCCATCATGGCCCCAGGACCTTGCATGCACTTCTACTCTGCACTTCTACTCTAATCTCTAATCACACAATTTGACATGACTTTGTAGTGGGCTTTAGCATTAACAGTAACAAAATGACTTACTTTCTGCTTTAAATACAGTCATCAGGTGGTCTGTTATCAGCTCCTCCACTGATGATTCCATCTTCCTCTCCCCATCGATAACCCATGGCGTTTGAGGTAAGGTTCTTGAGTATTTGTTATATCTGCCTGCGCAAGAATATTTCTTAAATGGCAAAACAGTAAAATAGCCCAATGCACACACAAAGAGGTAACTAGGGACACCTGATGTGGTACTCTTCCTACAAACTATTGTCCGTCCATCCCCACTTTACAACATGGAGAGGACTCGTTTATAGGAGCGCTACTGAGCATGTGCAGGAGGAATACATACTAATGCTTCCTGGCTTCAGTAGAGGAAGCTGGAGAAGTTAAATGAGGCCATTCAAAAAAGAAATCCAATCCAATTTTTGGGACTACACTATAGCTTTAATCATTCTGGTACAGATATATCTCAAGCATAAAGCCCATACCCCCCAACATCCCATTTTCCACAGAACATCCATGATTTTTTGGTGTTCTCCCACTATTTCATCATGCCCCGCTCTGGACACCAGAAATGTAGAGAGGTATGCAGATGTGTTCTCCATGAAATAAACATCACATCTCGGGCTACTACCGAAAAGATTTTGGTGCAAGGGGAGATCTTGCACTACTAGGCGCACACTTGGACGGGGAGAACTGCTCTAAACCACATTATAAACAAAACTATTACACAATCTGCTCAGGATTCTGAAGAGGTAAGAATAAATACATGCCGGCCACGAAAACAGAAGAATGACTGCACTGGATATCCACAAGTTGACAGACTGTCTCTGGACACTGTAGGGGGTATGGAAAACGTCTGAAAAATCAAATAAATAAATCAACTATTGGGAGTAAGTCAGTGTCTTGATTTAAGAAAGAAAAACAAACCCCTTTTTTTTCTGTCCCTTTACGCGAAGTTTGAGTCCTCACAGCCTACCTCCCAAAGATGCCACATTACCCTGTTTATTAAGATAGTTCACCATTGTGCCGGACAGGAATACAATCTGAAATCTAAAGCTATAGGAGAATCCTTTGGAAACGTCAGCCCCCGATCCCTGGGCACAGCGTGCATCCAGCGCCTCGCTGATGCCAGCAAATACATTGGGCATTCCTGCTCCTTTAACAAATACAGCAGGAATAAATCGTAAGCCCCGAAAAGGCGCACTGTATGAGGTTAACATTTACTTTACTACGGCTTGCACTGAGTCCAGAGCAGCATAGTTATAAGCCATTTTGTAGCCACCTGAGCACCACTGGTCCAATCACCAATGGTGGGACTTTTCGGATTGATGCCGTGATCTATATCTAAAAATATATACGTTTAAAAAAAAATATCCACTGCTTGATGTTCACAAGGGAGAGCTGTCAGAAGGGGGTTTCAACTCCCTCACATCACCATCTATTACGAAAGGCTGTGCTGGCCCCGTAAAATGCATAGTTCAGTGGGTTAGGAGACTAAAGGAACCTCATTGAATTACCTATACTTTTTACAGGGCTAACCAAGCTCTTCCTGCACTGGCCACTTTATTACGTACACCTTGCTTGTAGCGGGTTGAACCTCTTTAACCTTCAGAACTGCCTTCATTCGTGGCATACTTTCTACAAGGTGCTGGAAACATTCCTCAGAGATTTTGGTCCATATGGACTTATGTCTATCACGCAGTTGCTGCAGATTTGTCGGCTGCACATCCATGATGTGGATCTCCCATTCCACCACAACCCCAAGGTGCTCTATTGGATTGAGATCTGGTGGCTGTGGAGGCCATTGGAGTACAGAGAACTTATTGTCATGTTCGAGAAGCCAGTTGAAGAAGATCTGAGCTCAGGTAGGATGTCTTGTTTAAACAATACTAAATTGGTACTAGGGAGCCCAAAGCGTGCCAAGAAACGAGCCACCACACCATCCTGCATACAAAGCAGGATGGATCCATGCTTTCATGTTTCAAGCCAAAGTCTGACCCAGCCATCTGAATGTCATAGCTGGAATCGATACTCATCAGACCAGGCAACATTCTCCCATTGTCTAAGTTTGGTGAGCCTGTGTGAATTGTTGACACAGTTTCCTGTTCTTAGCTGACAGGAGTGGTACCCGGTGTGGTCTTCTGTTGCTGTAGCCCCTCTGCTTCAAGGTTCGACGTGTTGTGCGTTCAGAGATGGTATTCTGCATACCTTGATTGTAACGAGTGTTTATTTGAGTTACTGTTGACTTTCTGTCATCTCGAACCAGTCTGCCCATTCTCCTCTGACATCAACAAGGCACTTTCGTCCACACAACTTTTTCAGACCACTCTCTGTAAACCCTAGAGATGGTTGTGCGTGAAAATCCCAGTAGATCAGCAGTTTCTGAGATACTCGGACCAGCCTGTCTGGCACCAACAACTATGCCACGTTCAAAGTCACTTAAATCTCCTTTCTTCTCGGTTTAAACTTCAGCAAGTTGTCTTGACCACGTTTTCATGCCTAAATGCATTGAGTTGCTGCCATGTGATTGGCTGATTAGCTACTTCTGTTAACAAGCAATTGAACAGATGTACCTAATAAAGTGACCAGTAAGTGTATATGTGAAGTGTATCTGAAGCTGCCAACTACTTCATCCTTTTCAGCAGGCATTCAGCCAGCTAGGGCTGGGGTTTTCCACATCCAGGATGCAGACACAGAACATGGTCATGCAACTCGATTTCATGAGGCCCTGTACTACACTCATATTGAGTGCTCCCATTGTGAGGTAAGCTGATCGCTTTGTTGGGGGTATCTAAATCCAGTAAACTAGAATTTAGGTAATTAAACGGCTATTTTGTAAAACAATTTATTGATATTTTGGGGGTAGTAGTGCGCTATGAAAGCCTCCATTACTCTAGCAGTGGCTACTTATAACTCCCATCAATTAGCTGATTCCCTGAATTGTCCACTATAGGTGGAGTAGCTCTCCTTTGAAACACAGTAGCTGGTCTTCTTAATAGTACAAGGTTAATAATTAGTGCCTTTGCACAACAAAATATTAAGGGAACCTGACAGTGGGCAGAGACCTAATTTCCTGATGTATTCATACCTATTGTACCCTGGTCATAATTTCTATTTGGCCATCGTATGTCTTATACCACACTTATTGTGGCACCCTTTTTTATACTGTAAACTTTAAAGTATATCTATCACTACTAGTGCAAAAAAATACACAAGTACATTCATCCTGGAAAAAAGATTACTAACCACGCTACATGGCCAGGGGTAAAAGATTTGAAAACTTTACACAGTTCTGCTGCATATCACAAGTAAATGTATTTACCATCTGCAAGGTTATTTTACTTGGAAAGCCATTTTCATTTCTAAGCAAAGAAGAAAAAACCTCATGCCCCCACAGCCCAGATAATCAATGATGTGTATGAGTTTCCAAGTGCTCAGTAAAGACAGTTCTTTGAACACGGAACAGATTTCTGAAACATATGACATATTTCATATCAGCAGATTATTAACAATTAGTAGCCTCAGAACTTTTTCCAACTCTGTCAATGACATGCTCAATACTCAGAAGAAGCTTTGAAAGAAACTCACACACGGAAATCCTCTTCTTTTATCTTGTCTAAAGCCTTCAGAACTGCCATTCTGGTGAAAACAGACTGTAGACGAAAATTAAAATGATCACAAAAATTTAGAGGATGTGGCATTACCTGCTTTAAGTGTGGAGGATGTGGTAATGTCCACAGGAGAACAATGTATTTCTTGATCCATCTACATATAACACTTCTTATTAAAAATGTTTTTATTTAGTACAAAATTGCCGTATTTGCTCAATTATAAGACGAGGTACTTCCGCCGGGGCTTCTATGACAGAGCACCAGTGTCACATGACCTCCCGGTGCTCAGTCATGGAACCCCCAGCTGTACCAACGCCATCCTCCACCCGCTGCCCCCACTAGACACCAGGGAGTCAACTGGTAAGTTGGGGGCATAAGGCTTTTCTGGTGGCAGAGTGCCCCATGATATGCCTTTTAACCCCCTATATGCCACTCTGCCTCCAGTAATGCCTTTTAACTCCCTATATGCCACTCTGCCTCCAAAAATGCCTTATACCTCCCTATATGCCACTCTATCCCATGATATGCCTTTTAACCCCCTTTATGCCAGAGTGGCATATTGGGGTATAAGGCATTTCTGGAGGCAGAGTGGCATTTAGGGGGTATAAGGAATTTCTGGAGGCAGAGTGGCATATAGGGGGTTAAAAGGCATATAATGGGCAGAGTGGCATATAGGAGGGTATAAGACATATCAGGGACGCAGAGTGGCATAAAGGCATTTCTTGGGCAGAGTGGCAAGCCTGGGGGCAAATGTGCATAACTGGGGGGGGCAGGTTGGCAAATAAAAGGAAATAAAAACAAAAAAAATATTTTTCTCAATTATAGCTTTTATTAAATATGAAAAAATAGTTTATATGAATTAATATTTACTAGTAAAACTTTTTTCCTATAGGGTCGTCTTATACTCAGGCTTTTTCTTTTTTTCCTAAATTAATATTCAGATTTTGCGGGGTTCGTCTTATAATCAGGGTCGTCTTATAATCGAGCACATACTTTATTAAAATTGGACCTCCCTCTCTTTCAAAAGCCCTTTATATTAAAGGAAGAATGCAATGAAGTACTTCTGTTGACAAACCGATATATATTATAACACTGGCTGTCACAATACAGATTATTTCGCAGATAACCTACTAAAGGTTTGGTTCCATTTATTTACCACTCTACATGGTAGAGAGAGCGACTGAAGGTCCACTGCATCCCTATTTTCACGTTAAATGTGTGTTGACATAAATGTATTCATGTCCTGGGCTTCATACCCATGTGCGCTGTATCTTAATTATTATCATTTAATAAAGTCTTTGGAGGCTGTGCTTATCTGGCCCTGCGTCGGCAGCGTAAATAGGCTGGTCGGGGAGATCAAAAACACCTGCCGCCCTAGGCCTGGTTTTGGGAAGAGACTTATAGCGTCATTCAACACAAGATATATTATAAAATGTAGTTAATTATTTTTATGACCATGAGGCAGATGGATACATTCTACCAGAAAAAAGGAATATGACCCCAAAAATGTCCTTGATATTAATTAGAACCTAGGACTTAAAGATGCCTTGATACTATAAATTAAAAATAATCACAGGCTTCATCTAAACTGATTTTTCTATAAGCTTTGGTTAATTAAAGATTTAAAACCCTGACTTCTGGCTCCTAACATTTTATAACATTGCTAGGTTGTTTTTTCCTTAATTTGTACCAAAGCATGACTGCAAAGCATTCAAATTCTAAGCAAAAAAATTGATCTATACCTAGTACATGATGATTAAATGATAAAAGTATAGCTCAAAATATATTCTGACCTAAAATTATCTGTTAAGGTTCACCATGTTAGGGTGAGTGTGGAACATGAAAAATGGTCATTTAAAAAACATCAAAAAGTTCTCAAAATATCAATAAACCCTTTTTAATGATGGCTGTGAAGATCCCATATCAAATAGACGGATACTTGATACAGATTTAAAACATAAAAATACATACCTGCTTATTCTTTGTCTGTTTGAAACAGTCTTTGCATGCCGACGCTCTAGATAATAAAGAAGAACCAAATGCCATTAATGTACAGAAAAAAAGAATGGTAAATATTAGTTTTTTAAACATATGTACCAGCTTTAAAAATACATTTACGGGTCCGGATTTGCAAGTTTGTGGCGACAGTGCGGCCATTTATAATTTTTGCTGATTTAAAGCATTGTAATACCACTGTTTGGGTTTGTATGTAACAGAGTTTGTCTGGGATTCTGTTAAAGCATATGATAGCCAAGTGTCCACAGCAAATTAACTTTTATGCCACGTAATACCGTATGGCACATTATACTATCCTTTTAAGGACGGAGTGAAAATAAAGTCATTGATATCCGTAAGAAATCTTGAATATTTGGTGTTGTGCCTCAAAACAGTACCCATGTCATTTTAATTCTCGCCATTTGTTGATTATAAAGATTTGCCCTGCGCCATGTTTCACCCTCTCAGCCACATGAAAATTAAAGCGTAACCGCCAACTTCATAGCTTTTAACGGAGAATATGTCTGAAGAAGAGACCTAGATGGTTTGAAAAGCTTGCAATCCGTTATACTGCAGTAAACCAATAAACTAATCATGTTAACTACATTTTCTCCTTCTATGCCTAACATTGTACAAATCTAGACTTTTAGCAGAACTACAATTATTTATCCAAACCACCTATAGCTGGTGCATGTAGTTTTTAAACACATTAATCAATGGTTGTTTTTCTTTACAAGGGACAATTGCAGCTGAGATCTGTGTCAAACCCAAAGTCCTTTTCCTTCTGCTTAGCCATCCTTACAAAAGGCTGCCATCACCACCAAAGGGGAAAGCTGACTTAACAAAAAGGAGAGAAATATGGAAAATGGGGACATGTACTTGAAAAGGTCACTCCTGTATAAAAGTGGGTTTATAATAGATGTTTATTTTCATTATATGGGTTAATTTCTGGGACTACAAAATTAGGGTTTGGAAATGTGACAGATCTGCATTTGCTCAAAGTCTCTTTCCACATCTATAAATCAAAAGGCAGCAATGCTATACTTTTCCTTGAGGTTGGCTATAGAACTTTATGACCGACATAACATTCTAGTTTTGACGTTAGACAATGATACTTTGGTCGCCAAACTGGCTGGCACAACCTCTAGATGCTATGACGTAAAATAGCACCAGTTGATCATTAAAAGGCAATTTGCACCATGGCCATCAGCCGCAGCAAAAACAGGCAGTTCCACCGGCTTCTGTGTGCCATCTTTATTCTCAAAGTAAAAGTGGGCAAAAATGTGTGGTTTCCACAGTAACTGAGAATTCTTTGCTCTTCCTCAGCTCTAGAGTTTATCAAGGTGTTAACTGAATCACATTTTGTTCAGAACAACATTAAAAAAAATCCCTACCACATATATTGTGGCCACATTTATAAAATATATATATATATATGGGGTGTAGAGAATTACTCACTAACTTTGAATATTATTGTTTTGACACATTTTATCTTCGTTCAAAGGTGTGGCACAGACGTTACTCTAAAAAACATTAGATCATTTATGTATAGTATCATATTTACAAAGCGCGTGTCCCTTGGGCTTCTAGAAAAAAAAATAACGTGTTGGATAAATAATGTTCAATAGATGACTTACATCGGGTTTGCCCTGTATTATATGACATGCAGCTACTAAATCACGGTGGTTTTGAATAGGCAATAGAGATGACAATTAGGTAAGTGAGAAACATCCACATGACTTTGGTTAGCGTTACTTACAGGAAGTGGCAGTCAGAATCGGTTTCTGGGTGGGCAAACACCACGGCGACTTCAAACACGCTCTAAAAAGAAAAAAGGGACATTCAGAAGACAGAAGGAACGGAGATGAATAACTCTCTGTTAACCCTTAATAATGATCCAAGAGTTTGAGGAATAGGCAACGGAAATACGTTGATATCGTTAAATAAAGGTTGTAGCAGGTGCACGGTGACCCGCATGGCCCATCTTAATCTGTAGACCAAAATTATGTGATGGGGTATGTGTGGCTTCTGTGACACTTGATTGAGTCAGAACAAGACCAAATTTAATGGACATATTACGGCCCCTGACAGCTCCACTAAAGAAGAATGCATATTAAAGCACTTACAGAGAAAAGCTCTGAACCTCAGCCCGCAGCAGTGGCTGATCCATTTCTGGAGCTAACCAGCGGTAATTATATATCACATTATACATCAAACACATTAGAAAGATGTATAGAGCTAGGGCTGGGAGGGCATATGGACACCGAGTGGGAATAAAGGTTTTAGAAGTCACTATGGGTAACTAGATGAGTGTGGTGCCAATACTTGGGGTCTTATACTGCTTAAAAGAGATAGAAATCTGAGCACTGGTCTGACATTACCAGGGCGTTTGGAGAGTTGGCTTATACCGTGGGCACTGGTTATTGCCCCTAAGCCAGTAACTGTAGAGTGAGCCAATAACACTGCTGAATGCTGGAGGTTGATTCTAGGAAAATAATAATCTAAGTAAACTATCTTGGTAGGTGACAGACAGTAACGCATACTTTGTGGCTGGGTGTTGTGTCTAGAGAATGCTGCTGTGTTTTCATCTTAAGGAAACCGTTGGCTATGCTTGTCGTGACATTTTAAAAGTGAGATTTCATTCCAAGGTAAAGAGGACCGCTGACTTGATAAGATTTGGTCTACAGGTACTTCTAAATCTACCCACATGACCATCAAGTAAGGCGATAGCAATGCAATTCAAGAAGAACAAGCCCAGCATGCACTAGCGTCTAAAACAGCTAACACCTGAATGGGAAGGATTAAAAACCCCATTAAAACCACGGGCAAAGTCCCAGAATGGAGACAGTTCCACGGTGACCAATGGCTGCAATCTATGTTGAGTGTAAGTAGCCAAAATTCTTAGATGGGTCGGTAGAGCCAGTTTGTTAAGTAAATCATCTACAGTGGACGTCTCAAACGCAACTGCTGAAAACGAGGTTTATATATCCAACATGTGCAGCCCACTTAAAAACACAGACTCAAACCACAAAACCTTTAGGTTATACTATGCTTAAAATATATCCCCGGTAATGGATATGCACTTTCTATACTGCCTTTTCAGAGAAGCTCTCGAAAATCATCAATAATAAGTAGATTGCATTAAAGGAATGGTGAGAGACTCTGATTTAAAGGTCTACTAATACCCACTGATATTGGTTATTGTATTATGTATGTGTAATATATATATATAGTCCAAGAACTAACACTATATACAGCATCATACCCATCCAAATCCAGTATCCCAATTGTAAAAGTCATCCAGTCCCATCACCTTCTGTGCCAGTTCATTGTATCCCTCATCATATTTACCATAATGCCCATGTTTACTTTATCTCCAAGACACAACAGCAGAACATACAGATTCTTTTTAAAGGATAAAAACGACAGAAACATCGTATTATTCTATGAGCGTAGACTCTGGAAAACCCCATGAATGCGATGGATATACCTTGCTCAGAGCTTGAACCCCAAGTTCTTCTGAAATAAGAGGATGGATAATCCACTTGTATGCTTCCTTCAGTTGGATAATGGCTGCCTTCTCCAAAGAATAACCGTGTTTTCTGTTTTACAAAAACATATGGGAAAAAAGTTGTTAAAGATGTTAAACCAATGAAAACCCAAATATAATAGAGAATACGGAGATGGATCAATAAACTTATATACTTAAAATATTAAATTAATTATTTTAATATTTTTTTTACAGTAGTTTAGATCAATACACAAATAAAATGTAACAAAAAAAATAAAATAAAAAAGCAAGCATGTTTGATGTTTCATATAAAGATACTAATTTTAAGTTATTAAACCTTTTGATGAAATAGTAAAAAGATGGATTTGCTAAGGCTTTATTTGTTTAAAACCTTTCAGAGTCATGCAGTACATTATAACACCCCCATCTCTGGCACATGAACACAGCGTGTCCTCGATCCGTGACTCACACAACCTCTGGTATCATGTGAAATGATCTGTAAAAAAAATACCCAGATAGCTACAAACTGCACTCAACTTTTACACAACTATTTTCCAGGAATCTGTTATGTTATGGTATGTTATTTACAAGTCAATAAAATAAAATAATAAAAGAAATACATAAAAGTATATTGCTCTAAGGGGGTGGGGGACATTTTGTTTGGAGTTTCTAACACAGAATATGTTTTCCTGGACATGCAGAAATGTAGCTGACTGGTAAAAACTTAAAAACGCGGGGCATGTATCTGTAGCCTTAGAAAGCTTTCCAGGGGAGGGCTACGTTTAGCCTACTTCACTACGCAAGACACGTTCTATTAGACTCTATTGAAACCGTTTGGGTCCTCATGTATGCATCACTTGCCTGTTATTTTAAGGTGAAATGCATTACTGTACTACTATATACCGGTATATCTTCAATTATAATTCATCTATTTCATTTTCATCACACTTGGACCTCTCTGATTTTATCCTGATAGGAAACTATGACACACGCCATATAGATTGAGCTAAACCCATTTTGCTCTATGTCAGCGAGTACAACCTTTTTATTCTTTTATATCAGTTTTATACAGCGAGCACAATATTTTTTCCTTTCCGTTTAAGAAATCACAAATACACTACACTATATTGTGTTCTCTTATTATATATTCATCCCCTACTACTGGGATTTGAGAATTCCTTCAAAGTACTCCCTATTTGTCTATTTGTACTTCTATTAAAGTGATGTTTAGATTTAGCGGGCTGGTAGTAATTGTTCCTGGGTGCGTCTAGTGATAATTACATTTGTTAATTGGTTGATTTAGAAACTAACGGCACTGGCGTAACTACAGGGGTGCCTCTAGGGGGCTTTGTGCGACTCCTTCTTCCTGTCTCCTCGTACCGGTTCCAAATTGTTTAGAAAGGGCCCTTACGACTTGGACAGCAGCGATCCAGGTCGGAAGGGCCGTTTCTAAACTATATGGAACCGGCACGGGGAGACAGGAACGTATCCGGGTCACGTGATCCCGCTGTGAAACAAAGGCTGCTCGCACAGTGTGTGAGGAGCCGGATATCAAGCTGCAGGAGCGGTGAGAGGTAAGCGGGGGTGGGATCTGTGTAATATATAATATATATATATATATATATATAAGCATGGATGTGTACTTGGGGGGGCCCGGGGGGAATTTTTGCATCAGGGCCCGGTGGCTTCTAGTTACACCCCTGATAATCTCTCCACCAAATGTATCGGTTTGTCTTAGTCTGTCAATTCTTGTCTTGTCATATCCCTTGAATTTATGTATTGTATTAAGCGCTGCGTAAACTGTTGGCGCTATATAAATAAAAGATAATAATAATAATAATAATGATAAGAGAGCAATTACTAGGGCAAGGTAGGGTTAGATAGCTTTTTTCCTTCTAAACATGAAATCATGATTTAACCTTTTCATTATCCTACAGATGTAGAGGTTTGTCCAAAAGGACTACCCTTAGGATGTACCTGTATGTCCTGAGTTTTTCACAGCCGTGTCTCCTGCCTTTTGCAGATGCTAGTATCCCTGTCTTCCTGCGTAACAGCGCTCAGCGGGAGTACACGGTTACATAGAATGCCTGATTGTGTGATCAGACATTCCCCTTTTGGTAGCTGTCACTGCTGACACCCACCAAAAGGTCACGGAAGGACAGGAGAGACTCGGCAGGGTCTTCCCAGACCCTTCTTGGATCTCTGGTTGCTCCTACTGCTGACTGACTGCACACATATGGAGTCCTGCTTGCTGGTCACAGTGTGATCAGCACAAGGGAGATTAGACAATGTTTTCTTCCTCTTTCCACAAAGGGAAAAAGTAAAAAAAAAATCAAACATTTTTTAAAAAGGTATTTTTAATGTAATATAAATAAAAATGAAAAAAAAACAATACAGTGAGCTCAGTGATGTCATTGTGACATCAGTGGCATACATAACATGTAACATGAAAAAAAGCCTTTATATCTCATTGCCCAAGCACTACATGTAAAAACCCCTTCACTACCCCAAACCCCTTAAGTAAGAAGTATTAAAAATTCTATACGGTTCTATGCAAGGAACCGACATAAGTCGTCACCCTTTTTTTCCTTTTACATACTAGCACTCACAAAAATTTTTGGGTGTTTTTGTGGTTTAAAATGAAAGCTCTTTTTTTCTGAAGAAAAAAAAAGGATGCAAAATAGTGTGTGGGTACATCAAACATGGAAAAGGGGATTCTTCGTTAAATCAACAGATGGTGAAAATGGCAAAAAAAAATAATAATAATAATAATCGTCTGGTTTTCCTTATGGGAAGGATCTATATGAAAAAAAGCCCACCGGGTGAGGGAGACTTAATCGTTCTGGAAATTTCTGGTTCAAAATAGGGGAGCAAATCCTACATTGCTAACTACGTCTTCGTACGGATCCCGTAATCCATCTCATCACTCTCCTTATAACATAACAGACTTTTACCTATTAAGAAATATGCATCAATACCTCATAATACTTTAATGAATCTTTTTAATGTTTAATAATCCACTACCTACTAAGACAATGCACTATATCACCTTTTGCTTTAAAAAAAACAAGTTATCAGACAAAATAATAATGTTAAAAATTCCCTCCAAGGACCATTACTCACCCCATTTCCTGTTTTGCTTGAAGCCATGCAGAATGCTACCCATGGGCAGGCAGCGACACCCAGAAAAAGAAAGAAAAACACTAAATTAGAAGTTGTGATTCATTATTTTTGGGAGTTGAAAACACAGTGTCTTATCTGATCTTGAAATATTTTGATATCTGTTCTAAAACCTCTAAATGTATTAGGCCTTTGACCTTGTATACTTTCAGTATTTCCTTAGGTTTATACCAAAGATGATCAAATTCACACTAAATTCATCTGTATTAGTTTTATTGACTAACTCTCTAGATTATGGAACGCTGGGTGGGCGTTGGGTGGTGGCCCCGATGCTGCCATATATACAAGCACAAGAAACATCCTATCGCCTACTGGCCGGTGGGCCAGCTGTGGAGATCACTTGCAACAAGCCTTTTAGGCCACATTTCTCCTTTTTTACCAGTTTATTATCGCCTGTGATTTGAAATGATTCCACTGATTTTAACAGCGCTACGGAATCTGCTGGCGCTTTATAAATAAACGTGATGTAAATTGGCTCATGGGTGCCACAATGATGAAGCCAGTAACTAGAGACTGAGTTTACGGCGTTAGGTTTTTAGGAGGTTGGAGAGAGAGTTTGGACCAAGAAGGGGACTTCCTAGAAACTCTTGTGACACAGAGCATGACTCAGTGCTGCAGTGTTTAGGTTCAGGAAGTATTAGAAATTGAGAAGAATAAAGCATCACCGGGCACAGAATGAGAAGCAGCCTAAATAAACAATCAGATACCCCGTTTTCTTGTAAACTCATCACCGTGGGGTAGTAAAATACTCCACATTTCATTGGTTTCCATTTATCACCTATGAGAAGTTAATAGAACAGGAGCACCAAATACAAACTCCATACGTATTACTGGAAAAGTTCATCTGTGCTGGCCAGACGGTGGAGGACATGAGTGATAGGGATATCTTCCCTTCCATTGAGGGCATTATCATTCTAACGGCTTATTTCTGATCCTTACTCACACTATGGCCTGCACGCCCTTAATCTCAATTAACGTTGTAATGACATTTTGCTAAAGTGTCCTTCATGCCATGCATAAATAGTGAGTATATATACCCAGAAGTTAAGTGGAGTTTAAAGTGAGTTTGGTAACAATGAACCAAGGCTGCACTCGGGGAAGGTGAATTTATGTACTGGGGCGATGGTGTTGTGAGTAAATAAGCAAAGCACACATGCAGTTGTAGAGGAAATAGAAAGTTAATGCCATAGATGATGTAGAAGTCATATGTTATGTTTTACTCAAACTGAAAGTAACACTCTATTATTATTTTCAATAGCGCACAACTAAAATTGCATAACTTCTTGTAAGGCTGCAGCAAATAGAAAGTCTGCTTGGATCACAGTCTGCTCTTAGGACGCCCTCTAGTGGACTTTCATTGGTAATGGACCGGTCATATTGTGAAAAAGTCCCCTCAACCACTTTGTGCCACGCTGTATTATTAACGGCACTGCGCCAGTGAGGTCAACACCGTACCCAGAACATCTACTGTGGGGAGAATGTGGGTTACCAAGTCACCACAGAGTATATAATTCAGGCACCTGCTTAAGATTTCTCAGAAAGTCACACCAAAAGTACATTTTGGGCTTTGGTGCAGTCCCCAAATAATTAAAATGTCTTACACATTACACAGCGAGACCGTGGTCAGTACGGACATGAACTTCACAAACAAGCCAATTGCTCCCTCACCTCTCGAACAGACAGCTGAGCAGGTAAAGACACCGAAAACACAAAATCTTTGAATTCATAACCAGCATTATTCACTTTCTCAAAAATCTGGGAAAAAAAACACACACAAAATCAAATATTTACTTAACATGTCTACTGAGCGATGATAACAATGTTAACTTTTATAGGGTAATAAATAAATTAAAAAAAAATTCTACCATTTAATATTTAATATTTTAACTGCAAATCCTCACAAACGAAAGAGGATCACAAAATATTATCTGTGACTTTCAACTACAAGTTAAATAATCATGATCTACAAGAATATCCAAATTCCTACAAGAACTTTCAGCTCACACTTTTTTTTTTTTAGCCACTAAGCTTTTTGAATATTCAGCACGTTCTACTTATAGCATTAAAGTGTCATTGTGTATTCTAAATACTCCACTGCAGTAATCTACTAGCACCCCAGAGAACCAGGGAAGTGGAGAGATAATACAAGACAGCAGGCCTTCAGCCTCAGACAGCCCCCCCCCCCGATTTGATGCCTCCAACAAACTCTGAGTTTACCTTTTTAACAGACTCCACTTCACAGAGATGCTGAAGAACCCCCAGGCACAAATTACAAGTTCTCGGACTTTGAGAGTCATCCCCGTGCTCGGGTTCTGGCGAATTGATTGATTCTCTGTCCCCTGTACACTTGGCTGTTTCTTCAAGCTTGGCTCTCTTGCATGGTGGACCACCGACTACATCTGCTACATCTTCATGGTTTATCTCCAAGTAGTTCTGAAGTTCACAAACCAGATCCTACAGAAGGGGATGTTTTAAATGAATTTATAATAATCATCCTTTCTGGATTTAGCATCAACATATTATGCAGCGCTATACAATTTAAATTGAGTGGTTAACACATACGACACATATATTTACACGTACAGACACAACTGGAGTCAAATGTGTTGGATTCGGTAGTTGAAATTGATACCTTTTGTTGGGACAACAAAAAAAAACCCATTAAGTTACTTTTGGGACCTCAGAGGTCCTGCTCTCTCTATGTTTTGATATTTGTAGATACTCTGATGTGTCCAGGAATCAAATTTTGACAAAAGACGTTTTATTTCTCCTTAGAAGCTGTGGCAAGCCAGGCGTAGGTTGCCTGTCTCTGGACACTTGAGAAAGACCCATTAAAGTATAAATGTTGTATGGCTCTCGGGTAAAAGAAAAAGAAAGAAAAAAGTGCCTATAAACAACTCTGCAGCTGCAAATATTCTGTTCTTGGTTCTCTAAATGGTATCTGTAGGCCTCTAACACTATTTCCACTGGAAAACGCTTCTTCCTTGCGCAAATTAGGATATTTTTAAACTTGGTCATAAACAGATTAGATTAGACCAACTGACATCACAATTTATTTTAAAACAATACACGTGGGTACCTTGTACGGAAGTCGGTAGGGAGCTGTGGAGTCAACACAGCAGAAGCGAAGTACACAACGCGGGCAAGATCCGGAGGAAAACAGCATCTGAGCAACTGGCTTATACTTTCCGTCTATGAGAAGCATGTTAAAAAACCTGTGTATGAAAGAAATGAGGCAGTTACAGTCCTTACTGCTCAGACATCAGTCACATCACTGAGATCTCTTTATCTTAAAGGAATTTGAAATGAAAAATTGAAGGTGTATTTCAACACTGCTAATTGTGTTACAGCTTAATCAACACAGCTAAACAGGGGTTAAAGTCTTATTAAGAGGCCAAGGGACTTGAATTATAACTGTTACAAAAGGATATCTGTTGTAAAAAAAAAATGAAAGGGGATGAGGGAATATTTCTATCGCCCTTATTGGTCGAGGACATTCCTACAGTCAGGAAAGAGTAAAACCGCTGTATATAGAGGGAACTCGTGACTCGAACAGTGCAAGTCCTTAGTTATGCTCAAAGCAAAGTTAAAATGTAATGGATATAATAATGATGAGCACAATGGATAAGGAATGAAAATGTTACATACCCTGTGTCCTTATCTGCCACAAGCGTACTAAGAATTCAGTGCAGAAGCGATGTTAGACATGTTCATGTTGGCATTTGTGTACTTTATCTTGCTTCAACTAGCCTGATCAAGCATTTTCCTTTAATGTTTAGATCTGAAGTTAAACAATAGCATGACGGACAGAGCCGCTCGGTGGGACTACAGACAACTTGCCTTCTCTGTAAGTAGGGAAACTGTACAAATCCAATATACTATATAAAGCGACTCCTCTGAGCTGTCTCCTTGCAGGCTTTAATAAAAACAAAACCAAGGAGAGCAAAGCAAGGAAAACAGGTCACGTGACTAAAGAATTGCGTTAGGTCCATATTTATCTCTAGATTGTAAGCTTGCGAGCAGGGCTCTCCACCAAATGTATCGGTTTGTCTTAGTCTGTCAATTCTTGTCTTGTCATATCCCTTGAATTTATGTATTGTATTAAGCGCTGCGTAAACTGTTGGCGCTATATAAATAAAAGATAATAATAATAATAATAATAATAAGCACGCTTCCTTTGCAAGGTGATCGCAAAGCTGCCGAGAACAACCTGACACAATTCCTAAAACATGCGTGGAAATTAAGTTTCAACAGTAACGTAGTAGTGAATTATACAACGACAAACAAAACTAAAGCACAAATGGTTATCGTCATGCTAACTTTTTTGCTTACCTTAAGTCTTCCAAATTCGGCTGCAAAAAAACCCCAAAACAATTTACACTGATAAGGAATCTGTATTATTAAAAGAAATGTGGAATGAATGGGAGGGATGTTACTGCATGGCAATGTATTTCAAGATATTACAAAAAAAGAATAATCTATAAATGAAGTTAAATGCAGGAGATGAGCTGTTCTATGACATGTATCTGCTTGATGTGATTTACACTACACGGTAATAGAGAACTCGTTCTGAAAAGCATGGAGAATCGGGTGCTATGGCGAAATATTACGACGTATAATCAAACTAAAGCTCCTTTACTGTCATATACATTGCTATAAACTGTAACTAAGCACATGGGTTGAATATACAGCGTGCTGACGGGAATCACAGGGGGCGGAACCTGTGAAAAGATCTGCATTGCTCGGGGAACCGGATAGCATGAGCACCAGCTAGGCAGTAGCAATCACACACAGATAAGCTTCGGGGTTATAATACTGACATCTAGTGCTCGGGAGGTAATATTGCAATGTTACATTAATGTATTAAAAAGTACTATCTTTATTACAGGTTTACTGAGTTTTTACCCCAATGCACACTTTGTGCATCTAAATGACAAAAACGTCTGCTGCTGCTACTTTTAATAATATCAATAATTTAACTCTTGCTTTTAAGACTTCCCATTTCACAGTGCTGCAGAATATGGTGGCGCTATGTAAATCTATAAATAAGACTATTTGGCATGATGCACCCAAGAGGCACATGTTCTGATCTCATATCACCACGTATATAGCATAAGAGTCTGATTGTATATGTCTTTGGGGCCAATAACAGATATTTATGTTTCATTTATGACACTACACCATAACATGCCGATCACTGGATCAAGACAACAGAGCGCAGGAGGAGTTTGACCGCTATCCCATTGTACAGCACTACAGAATATGATAGCGCTATATATATATATAAAACAATAAATAAAATATTCAGGATGTCCTCGCTTTCTATTGTACCCAGTATGTACATACAATGCTTATGTGGGAAAATACCTTTTACAGACATCCAGAGAGCTGAATGGCCTGTTAGTTTGTATTGTATGCTCACATACATAGGACAGGGCCTGACACTTAATATGTTAATATTAACCAATTCTCTAACAGCTTAAGATCTGCTCCCCTGGATCTGGATCCAGACAGGAGGAACGGCGATTTATTGATCTTACCATCTATTCTCATTATGGGCCGACTTATCTACATTCCCGCTTATATCTCACAAAACAAAGACGAGGGTCAACTGCCAGGATTTTGAAAGATCCAGCACATGAAATGGGAAAATAAAATCAATATCAGTTATTTTAGCAGATGATTCGGTGATATAGAAGTCATTTTTAAGACAACATTTATTTAGCCGATAAGTTGAACAGCCTCCTGTCGATGGTGGTAGCGGTTGATACAGTAAGGAAAGGTATTGAGATGTACAAAGCTATTCTGAATCTAAGACGATACCAAGGACTGACTAAGGTCTCTACACCAGGATAAACGTGGGGCCGAACGGTTTGTATCTGAGGTTGGAACCTGTGAAGTGAGGGGCCAGTTTTACTTAAATGGCAAAGACTTGGTTGGCAAGTTCTCAGTGGGGCAATTAGCCCCGGACATGTAGGCGGGGTATTAGTAACCGGTACATGTGAGTGCATGCCATTTAGGAGCACATGTTCTAGACATATTGTCAGAGACAGCTATGTTACAAGGTATACTGAGTGCTGAAACCTCCCAAATCTCCTTATTCTATGTGCACCACATGCATGCATGCATTACATGTGAATATTAAAATTTCATACACAGAAGGATAAGTCCACGGGCGTGTTAATAATTAAATATATCTATTATTCACATACAACTATTTGCTTTGATATCTTCATATGATTTCATACAACAACCAAACAACCGCCTATTTCTCTGGCTGACAAGACACCAAAGCATCTTTCCTAGATGTTCGATGTTGCCGAATTCGATTAACACTGTCTGTGTATGGCGTTCCAGTCTTGCGGGATGGCGGCTCAGCCTCCTCCTAAGCCGTGGGAGACCCGGCGCGTTATGGGTGGTCTCCCCGCCACCTCATATCAGTGAGTGTACATACAGCGAGGAGCGTTGTGGCGGGGGTTTGTGAGGAAAAAAAATACGGGGCTGTGGGAATCCGGGGGAGCCAGAGGTGTAATTCAGTAGGAAGTGTTTGAGGGTTGAAGTCCAAAGAGCTGCTCTGTGGCCTGCGGTAGATTTGCAGCGATGACAACAATCCTTTACCCTTTAAATGCGGCAGCGGGGCACAGTAAAGGCCTTCTCGGGGACCTACGCACATTTACAGTATTTAAACATTGGGTTATTGCCAAGGTGCATTATTTTAACCTCATATGTCAGATGTATCTGCCGTGTACCGGAAGCCATAGGAATCCGGTGTAACTGCATTGCTGATTTTTGAGCCCCTGACGGGGCCGCCATTAGTAATCTTGGGGCTCAGTACAATCCTAAACATAGGGCCCCCTGCCTTCTCCTCCCACTGCTTCAACCCATGCCCCAGGTGGGGCCCCAAGGACTCTGGTAGTGGGCATCAAGGGCCAATTAGTAGGCCCGTGCCAGATCAAGGAGCCTAGGTGCCCAGCTTGCATGGGCCCCATATACAGGAATTGGTTGTACTGCCCTGATGGCAGCCCTGACACATAGATGTCAAAATGAAATGATCCGTCATCATTCCTTGGAATTAAATAGTTGGGAGGGACATCTTTCCTAATAATTCCTTAGGAGAAGAGATCACAACTTCTGGATGTCACGAAATATTCTTTTAATAGTCAGAACCTGTGTTTAAAGCTTCAGAACTTTTTCTTGAGGCACTTTATAGAAACTGTGTTTACAAACTGACTGAATTACTTTTAAATCATAGACAGCTACAAGTGGCAGGCTCTTGGGAATATTTTGTTATATATTGCAACAGTTTATTAATTTTAAGCGTGCAATATATATATATATATTATATATATATATATATAATCCAAGGTACACAATTGCACACCAACCTTAAATCCTCTGCCCGGTGCCTGGTAACTGTAGCAGTGATGAATATAAATTCCAAGAATAGCTTCCGGCACTCGTGGGACTTGATTTCAAGAAATCTGAAGAAGCCCTGTTTTACGAGTCAACGTTTCAGTCTTTTTATTTTCAGACTTTCATCAGGACATCATATATATATAAATAATTTATAAATGCACATGGGCAACTCACACATACATAGTACAAAAAGAAATGATGTTTGGTGTCATAATGTTTATTGATCTAACTGCAATTTTGGAAACATGATAGCAAAATGCATAATTTCCACTATAGTAATGACGGTTTTTCTGTTATAATTTGCATCTTTGGCAAATCTGATGGTTGTAAAAACCATGGGAAAACAAAAATCTTATGTTTAAACATAAGATATTTCTTGTCTTCAAATAGGCACATGTGTAAAAATCAGATAAAATGTAATTTAGAAAATTCAGTCTAGCATTCATGGAGGGAAGTTGGTACTGCTGCCATATCCCTAATGCTTCTTCTCAGCTTTTTTTTCTTGACTGTAGCTTATATGGCGTTCTTGGTGTCATTACCATATTTATTAATAATGTCTTTTTTATTTTTTAATCCAGTTCAGCTGATCTTAGAGCTAATGTCTTGACTAGACCAGGACAGCCAGCTCTCAGCAGAGTGCCTCCTCCGGTTTTACCCAGACCGACACAGCAGACCAGAAGCAGTACAATCAGTCCCTACCGGCCCGCATACAGCTCTTTCTCACCAGCCTTTGGAGGATCGTACAGCAGCTCGTTTTATGGCAGCTACAGTCCGTATAGCTACGGGGGTGGCATGGGATTTAATCGCTTTCAGGGAGACGATGTGCCCCCTAGTAGGTTTGTCCGTCAAGCTGAAGAGAGCAGCAGAGGGGCTTTCCAGTCTATCGAAAGCATTGTCCACGCGTTTTCCTCCGTCAGTATGATGATGGATGCCACGTTCTCTGCGGTTTATAATAGTTTTCGAGCTGTTCTGGATGTAGCCAACCACTTTTCCAGAATGAAGGTACATTTCACAAATGTGTTTTCAGCTTTTGCACTAGTGAGAACAATCAGGTTCCTGTACAGGCGCCTGCAGAGGTTATTGGGTCTGCGGAAGAATTCCGAAACAGAAGACTTGTGGACTGAGAGTGCTGGGACTGTAGCCCTAAACAACCCCGAAAGAAATGCTAACAAGTCCTGGCCTATTTTCTTGTTCTTTGCTGTAATTCTCGGCGGCCCGTACCTTATTTGGAAACTTCTGTCTACGAGTAATGAAGAAGACGCTAATGGTAGGTAACTCAAATCACATCTGAGAGCAGTCATAATGCATACCAGTAGAATGTTTTTGGTATTTGCCCCATATTTAGGACCTTGCATCAGAATTGCTCTTAAAGGGGGACACCGTCTGTGACTTTATACTTTTTTTTATGTATCTGCTCTGTGAAATCTTAAAATGACTTGATATATTTGCTACATTATACTTACAAGGAGACTATATGTGATGATGTAGCCTGACTGTATTATTTACCGCTGCTCTTCGCCATTACTGACATGTTGCTGTATGTTACTGCTTGTTAACATGACCTTTTGAAGCACTAATATGCAACATAATCACGGTGACTTGTGCTTTTCTGGATTAAAGCCATGTAACAAGTTGCTTTCTCCTGTCACTGTCTATGGTTAATAGTTCTGTGAGCTACAAGAAGGATACACATCTAATAGCAATATGCCGCTGTTTTCTCATTAATAGTTTTTTTTTCTGTCTGTTCACCCTGTTTACTTTACCTCTACCTCTGATCTACAAATATGTGTACTAACTAATCACAAGAGCAACTCAAAAAGCCTGAGCTGGCATATAGTCCTGGTATAGCCTCTAGGCAAAATGTTAAAACTGAGAAAAATGGGACAAACACATTTCAATGTTTTACTCTTTATATTCGGGCGCTAATAAATAATATTTATTAGCAAGAATATGATTTAATATGAAACCTTGAAATAATGTAATCTTTGGCTGGCACACATCAAGAGGAATAATGGTTTGCCATACAAGCTTGAGTCTTTATGGTGAAAATACCCCTTGTCGTGAAGGGGTTAACTGGGGTACTGTAGAAAGCTGTCCTTTATGTCATATTGCCCCAATTGCCCCTTGGCTCCAGATCAGGGGGTAATATATGGAAATAAAAACAATGATTGGGGAAGAAAAAAACTTGGTCTGAAAATTCTTGACTGGCTCCTAGGTCCAAACGGAATTTACTGCTTAGGAACTTCTTTGCTAATGAAGCTGGTGGCCCGGCCATTACACGGGGAAATACTCTGCAGAGCATTGTGGGGCTGGTATCTTTAGAGTAAAAGAACCCTCATATAAAAAACTTTCCAAAGCTTAATCTCCATAACATAGGAAAGCTGGATTTTACAGCTACTGCACAATAGTCTGCGATGGGCGATTATTATACTGGTTAACATAGGTAGTTTAAATTTAACGAAGCGCATTGTCTCAATAGTGTAGATGACTTAATGAGCAGCTTTACTGAAGACATTACATATTATTTCCAAATTATATTTATCCAGACTTCCTCTTGGCAGGATCCATGCCATCAAGGTTGCGATAACAAATCTGTTTGTTGCTTACACTGTTTAGAAAACATAAACTGGGCAAGTGGAGAAGATGATCATGTTGTGGGAAGAGCGGAATATGACTTTACTGCAGCTTCTGACGAAGAAATCTCGTTCCGTGCCGGAGATCTGCTGAATTTGGCTCCTAAAGGTATATTTATCCTTCCTCTGTCCGGTCCCTGAAAATGAAGATCGTTAGCTTGCGTTGACGCTACAAATCTTGTCTCTTTGCAGTGTGTTTTTCAGAAGACGCACTTACGTCCGTCTTTCAAAACATCTTATTTGGAATGACCTTCTCTCTCTCTGACATGGCAGTATTTTATGTCATCTTATTTAAAATTAGCTATATTTTCCCCATGAATTTTAAATATAACTATTTTTCTAGCTCTCACTTTGTTTAACTTGCAAGGAAATTTACACCATATTCTGTGTGTCTAAATATTATTTATTTGTATGATTTGTTTTAAGCTTCGGACAGCTAACCTGAACATGGATCACGTGGATCTGGTGTTTTAGGCTAAGTATAATTGGATGAGCCAGCACCAGAAATGATCCGTGTTCTGGACATCATCGACATACAAGATCGTTCTTGCTACCCAGAGAAGCTTGCTTCGTTTCTTGGACTGATCCAGCCATTTGCAATCAGTTGTCGTTTTCTACCACTGCATATTTTGCTTTCCTTTTTGCTGTCATTGAATGTATTTTTTTGTATTGCTTCTGTGCAACATGAAAAGTTCATCTTTTTTTTTTTCTCTCCTTCTCAGAACAACAGCCCAAAATCAGAGGTTGGTTGCTGGGAAGTGTCGATGGACAGACAACAGGATTTGTACCAGCAAATTACATAAAAATCCTGGGTAAAAGAAAAGGAAGAAAGTCTACAGAATTAGAAAAGCGTGAAGAGTCGCAGGCTTTCCCAAGCAGCCCATCGGTACCCATGGCAGTCGCCACTTTAGAAGAGCAAGAGGCAGCCCTGGAATCGGTCTTTGTGGAAACAAATAAGTCTTCATGTGACATTAACACAAGTGGATCACATGGGGAAGTATTTGATTTATAACCTCTTCTCTGTCCATAGTCCTTAAATATCTTGTAAAAAGGAAAAATAACCATTTGTGGCAAATCGATTATATAGAGTCCTCTCCTGATATACCAACGGTATTTTCTGCTACTAGAGCTACTGGCAAACAAATATGTTTTTTGTGTAAGGGCTTGATGTCAGTAGCAGGACATAAGGCTGCCACATATTATATTCATGTTTCAAGTCTGCAGTGCATTGATCATTTTCTGTCTGTACTAAAAAAGTTGAGTTTATTCCACCACTCTGCCGTGATTGGCAAGGAAAGAAATGCAGATCTCTTAGAAAATCGCTTGGAACGCTATAAAAATAGACACAGATCCAAATCACTAAATTCATCTTAACATCAGCGTGTCTTGAATGTCTCTGTTCAGTAACTCAAAATATAATAAACATTTTTGTTGTGACATTTTTTTAGGATTCCCTAGCCAAAATAATGACAGACATAATTGGCATTAATCATTTTGGAAAGGAGGTACTACACTAAATATTTTTTACTGGACTGAACGGTCACCTTAAATAGATATAATACGAGAATATTATTATTATAAGAAAATATACTTCAAAAAGATAACCTAAAACTGTGATGCCAATCGGCTGCTGGATGCACACATCTCTGAAAGAAAGTGCTTCTCTCCTCTCCCTTGCTCTTCTCCAGGCTCGTCAAATCGGTCCCTGAAACCTACTTAGCACTTAGTAGTGAAGATAGGTTTAGTTTAGCCTTCGTATAAGGAGTCCGGTAAAATTCTGTATACAGCGTTACAAAGCGTGTCCTTGGCTCGGTACTGCGCATGACAGGACACCGGTTTACATATGGAAATAAAAGGTTTCTTATTAATACTGCGCTGTATTTTGGGAGGCAAGGTATTATGCAGTGGAGGTTTGTAGACCGTTTGTTGTCAGTTAAAGCTCATATCTGTTGAGGCTTTTTTTTTATTATTTTTTTAATTAACTTGAAAATATGACTCCATTCAATAAAACGGCAAACCTTTTCTCTGGAGAGAGATCCTTCCAATACATAAAATATATATATTAGATTTAATGTTTGACAATAAAATGTCATAAGGGGATTGATTGGCCGCACACTTTCTTTTCTTATTTTACCTCAATTTGGTCGTTTTTACTGATAATATGGCAATATCCGAGATGTGAGATGGTTTCACGTACAAAACTCACTGGCACCTAAACAGCTCGGGATTTTTTCTACACACATGATGAGTTGATTCTTATTTATGGGGACAGAATGCTCTGACAAAGATGTAATGTTTAGATAACTATGTTCTGTAAATTGTTAATTTATGCAATTTATCATAATGTACATTAAATGAGAGGCTTTTGTAAAGATTAAAATGTCTGTGTCTCCTCTGTGTGCCGTAACGTTTGACAATTGCTTTGCGGTGAAGGTTAAAATTTATACTCTTGTTTATGCTTTATAATTTATAACTTGTTTATGCTTTATAAATGACCAGCCCCACATGAATAGTCTGTGCGATGGACAGGGTTAGCTCTGCAGAATATATAGTTCTATCTATTATGCATAGCCACGTTAGAGGAAGAAGGCTTTAAGTTGGGCTACATTGGCCCGATATAATGTATAGAAAAGCCAGGAAAACATGCAAAATTCCACTTTACGTGGTGACTCCCATTGTGGCATATAGGGGTATAAGGCATTTCTGGAGGCAGAGTGGCATATAGGGGGTTAAAAGGCATATCAGGGATGCAGAGTGGCAAGCCTGGAAGCAGATGTGCATGACTGGTTGGCAAATAAAAGGAAATAAAAACAAAAAAACATTTCTCAATCATAGCTTTATTAAATACAAAAAATTGTTTACATGAATTAATATTTACTAGTAAAACTTTTTTCCTAATAGGGTCAATCTTATATTCAGGCTTTTTCTTTTTTCCCTGAATTTATATTCAGATTTTGGGGGGGGGGTCATCTTATAATCAAGCAAATACGGTAATTACTGACATTAACTAGCAATTATAAAATGTATTAAAGTCTATATGTATGACTTGCTCTTTTGTCAATTCATTTCAGAGTACAGGAATAGAAAGAAACATAAAAGTTGATGTGGCGCTGCTGTAATTAATATGTGCATTTTAATCACATATCTAATCAACAATACATGAGAATGATGTATGTAATTGGAATGTTAACTAGCGAGAAATAAAGGTATGCTCCTTCACCTCTATACATTTTTCACTCATAGACAAAAATATCTGCTGATAAACATCCTATCATAAACAGATTTTACATTAATATTTGGGACTGTGCTTAACCTAATATGCCCGCTGAATAATATTGCTTGAAAGTCCAGTGGAATACATTTTGTCCAAGGGTACGCGATCATCTCAAGGTCTGCCGTTATCACTTAATTCTGCTGCTCTTGGTCACAAGCAAACTCTGTAACTTTTCCTTTAAAAAAAATATAAATAAAAATATATTAGTGTTTAAATATATCGTTAACTTTGTTTTCAAGGTGGGACAGACTGGGAATTAAGATCAGCTCTGGTACTTTAAGGACCGCAGTCCATAAAATGAATACGGAAAGCATCTGCTAGACGCGGTTTTGCATAACATGCGGCTGTGTGCAACCAGTCAGTGACAGCACATTAAAGGACGGCATCTGCTCCATGAGTGGCAATAAAGGTACATGGTAGGCACCATCGGGCAGTTGCCAGTCTGGACCTGTTTTCAAGATACTCTTTCTAACTTAGCCCATTTATAGGCTGGAATACAGATTGTCTCAAACAACCTTCTGCTCTTCGGGTCTCCAAGGTTCTATGAAAATGAATGACGTTACCAGATCCTTTTAGTTTGTTGCCTAGTGTAAAGTAGGTGTGGATAAATAAAAATGACTGACAGGAGGTACAAGCGGTGCTTTCTGTAGATTGTCTCTAGATTTGCAGTCTTACAGGGGTCCTATGCTACCTTGATTATTGCTGAATGATACCGAAACCTGCTAAAGCAACATTCTTAAAAAGGTTAATGTAGTCTGGAAACTGTCTGCTCGGTACCCGAGAGTATAATCCTCCACCTCTGAGAACTGTCATGGTCCTAAAAGAGATAATGGGGTCCACTTTACGGTTTCATAAAATAAAAGATATCCTTACTTGTTCCTGGAGTTGCTTTTGAAACCTTTGGCACATGGACTGTAGCTCATCAATAGTCCTAGTCTTTAGTTTAAGCTGCACATTCTTATCCTCGAGGGCTGATATCAATGATTTGCATTGCTGACACTCCTGGAAACACAAGATGCAACTGAAACCTAAACCTCATTTACTACTTTAATAAGGAATTAAAATTATATATATATATATTACACAACTACAGACATGTCAACACAATAAAGAAACCTTGATTTGATGCAGTGACACAGTTAAAATAGACAGCACTGTTAGCTAAACTATATGGCCAAAAATATGTGGATACCCGATCATCACACCTATATCAGCTTATTGGACATGTCATTGCAAAACGGTGGGCATTATTATGGAGTTGCTTATTTGGGAAGGCTTTCTATGAGATTGTGCAGTGTGTGTCTGTGTGTGTCTGTGTGTGGTCATTCAGCCAAAAGAGCTTTTGTGAGTTCAGACACTGATGTTGGAGAAGGAGGCCTGGCTCGTAATCAGAGTTTCAATTCATCCCAAAGGTGTTCAGGGGGCATGGGTAGAACCAGAGTCTGATTTCAGGACGGCCACTCACTCTAACACACTCTAACACAACCAGACGCAGACACTAAGACCTTGCTTTTTGTACAGGGGCACAGTCATGTGCATACAGGGGCACAGTGCATAAACGTGGAAGCATATAATTGTCTAAAATATCTTTATATAGTGTGGCATTAACATTACCCTTCACTACTAAGGGTTCTAGCCCAAACCCTCAATAACTGCCCCAAATGTTACAGTAGGCATTCCAGTAGGTAGACTTCCAGTGAAGTGTGATTTATCGCTCCTGAGAACATTGCACACATTGAGCTTCAGCCGGTATGCAGCTGCTTGGCATGGAAACCCAATTCAGGAAGCTCCCAACACACAGCTCTTGTGCCAATCTTCCTTCCAGAGGCATTTTGGAACTCTGCAGTAAGTCATGGTACAGAGGACAGGCGATTATTACGCCCAACATGTCAGTGTGCGCGGTCTATCCCTTTTTGACTCCATAATGATCCCATGACAGTGCCACGTTCAAAGACACTGAGATAATCAGTACGTCCCATTCTACTGCCAATGTTTGTCTATGGAGTTGGCTCCCTAGATGATTGATTTTATACACCTGATAGCAAAGGGTATCTCTAAAACACCTAAGCCCAGTAATTAAGAGGGGTGTTATTATATCCAACACAAGTTCGATTAAATAACTGTTTATTATGTCTCAGCTCTTCTCAGCTTCTACAGCCCATCATGTATATAACTACATACAACTGGTTTGTCATCCCAAACACATGATGGTTTATAAATGTTTAGCTAAGGCCTTTAACTTCTCGCTAAAATGTTTTGTTAGTGATGGCATTGTGGATGTGTGGATTAACTCGCTGGAGAAGAAGAAACCGTGTTAAGGTATAATTTCATCAACATATCTCAGCAACCGGACGGATACTTGGAAAAACATAATATTCCGGGATATAATCTTTAATTATGGGGAAACAGCTTATTGATCCAAGGAGAAATCTCACTGCCGTTTTGGGGTCAAGAAGGATTTCTTTTCCCTGGTTAGTGCAAAATTGGAAAGAGCCAAACTGGGGTTTTTTGCCTTCTTTTGGATCAACAAACAAATTAACAGATAGAAGAAAGGCTGAACTTCATGGGCACATGTCTTTTTTCAGCCTATATAACTATGTAACTATGTAACATCTCCTTGGTATTGGCTGTACTTGTGATTTGTAGAGCAAAATCAACCACTATTTGTGAAGGGCTTTCTCTTTAGTATTAAAGTTATCTACTAAACTAGTACAGCAATTTACAAAATCTACTTCAACTGCAACTAGGGCTGCACAACATCAGTCCTTAAGGGACGCAAATTGGCTACAATTTCTTGATATCGCAACTTGAGCACAGGTATCTCAATTAAAAATAACAGCTTCCATTCCATCAAGGACAGGAGCTGTGCAGCCCCGAACTAGACCAATTAGCATACCTGGGGACTTTCTGGCTCAGGAGCCCCCCTTGCGGGAATGCATGTAGGACACCCCCCTGATGTGGGTGGGCGGGCCCGCTGATGTCACGGGGAGGTGTGTGTGGGGAGTGGGGCTTGCCGTTACCGCAACCTGGAGTTTTCCCATAGTGACCCGGGAGAAGTGGCTCTTCAACCCAGAGGGTTCCTGGGTATGCCAATTAGCCAGCTTGATGTTCGGAGCCAAGAGTCACTTTTCAGTATATACTGTAATATAGAAATATAACCCTAGACAAAAATATAGCATATTGTTTCTTGTATTTTGTCCACGTACCTTTTTGGAAGCAGTCTCTTTTCTAAGCTGAGTTTGAAGTAACTGATTTTGTTCTGTTAATCGATCTAATTCCCTTTGGCGCTCCTCCATTTGCTGCTGATGTTCCCTGCATAATAAATAAATTAAACAATTTTCCTGGATATTTGCTAAGCACTGCAGACGCGCATGTGAGCACCGTGCATTTAGGAAACTGATGACTTCATCAAATTTCAGCTTGGCCTGAAAAAAAATATTTATTATGTATATGTTCCACGTTCATATATCAGTTGCTCTCCAAGCCCTCTTGTCTGGCATATGCCATCGGTTTGATATGATCAGCTTCTTCAACGTGTAAAAATTAGTTTTTGTGTACAGAATGCTAGCCACTGCAAGAAAGAGGAGAGATTCTATTTCAGGGGCCTTATTGTATTGATAGAGATCAAGATAATGCAGAATATAGATTTATACCACATCCCCCATGTTCTAAGAGTTATATTCCAGCGTACTAACATTCAGATAATCTGTGATTTTGCCAGTTATTACATAGAGAAGGACTATGTGAACATATGGCCTTTGGAATAATAATATTTTTTAAATATATTTTTTAAATGGTTCATGATATGTCTTCAAGTAAAAATACATAAGAGCAATTATGTTGCTTATTAATGTTCCTCAAAGCTGTGGCTTCACTATAGGAGAAGGATGTTTACTGGGGTCCCTAAAACAGCTGAACATATTGCTTGGACATGGGGCCAGTCCAAAATCATTCACCGCGCCATAATGGGACTTTAAGTCCCGGTTCCTGGGCAGCCTCAATCCGGGACAATGCCTTGTGTGACTGTGTCAGGGTACATGTGTATGTGTAAGTGTGTGTATGTGCTATAGTGAAACATCATGTAGTGAAACATGCACACATTCACTCATTCGCTTTGTACAGAGTCTGTTTTTCGGGCAGCCATGTTATTACAATAGGGCCATGTGACACTGTGTTATAAGACCCCATTAAGCCCCCACTTCTGCAAGTAGGCATGTTTGAAGAATCTGGACAGGCCCAGGAAGGAGGGCTATTGCTCCTCTGCCCCTGACTAGCCCACGCAGACAGTAAACCTGGGTGTAATAAGGAGTAACATTTAAATCCATAAAAGATGCTTATCTTACAGAGTCCTCTTAATGTTAGACCTACTGTATAACTGGTGCGCTGTCACATATTCAATCAGCACTATTTACTGGCATCAGAGTGTGGTAATATTTAATAATTAGTGCAAATTAGTTTGGCACATTCCAGACATTTTTGTCAGCTGTTCTGCTGCCATTCTTGAATACAGCCTTTGCATGCATTATTTTGCCTGGCAGAAGGGGGTTTTGACAATTGAATTAATGTTCTTTCATTGTATGCCTGCTAGTCAATGGTTTCAGTAAATCATTTTAACTACCAATATTAAACAAAAAAAAATATTTTCAAAAACTAAAGTCATCTTCAAATAAGTGAATGACAGACCTGCTTCCGAAGATGACATTATAAATGTAATTTATGATTGGTAAAAAAGAGAGCAATTAATCTAATTCTAACGCAGTCTTATGTCAATGAAAGTAGGTTGGACGCAAAAGGCTGCCCTGGAGACCAATAGGTGTAAGGACAGCATGACCAGGCTAGACAGCGACCAGAAAGGGTGAGGGCACACTCTTCCTGGGGGAGGGTAGAAAATGTAGAGCGGGGTTATAAGGGCAACCAGAGGGGCAGAACAGACCTTCAGTTTTGACGACAATAAGTTCTCAGCGAGGGCCTTCAGAGCTGATGACCTGCGGCTAGGGGGTTGTTGGGGTGTCTGGCTTAGTTTGATGGAAATGCTGAGTGATCACCATATGGGTGGATTTATATAAAGCTGGATGTGGCTGCGTAGGATTAATATTTTTATGTTCTATAAGAAGTTTCATTGATGTATCCACTCACCATGGTTTATCTTCAAGTTAACCAGTACTTTATTGGTAATAAAGCTGTGGCAAGCTCAGTCCAAACTTGTCTTCTGTGTATTTATTATGGGTTCATTCAAGGAGGGAGGGCGCGACTTGGCAATGCCCTATTCATGCGCCTGCTCCTGAATACATTGTGAGATTCTCTCAATCGTTATCAACACGTTATAAAACTAAATATGCCAATACCAAATATGAAGAATATAAACAGAAGATGTCAAATGAATACATTGTTTGATCTATACATCTGCTAGCAATTTAGGGAGATGCATAGTACAAGTGATGCAATCTCTAATGAGCATGTATGCTTTAACACTTCAATGCATGTGTGTTTTTAATATTAACGCTCCAGTACTATCATGTCCCTTGTAAATGATATATGCTAGTGTCTTAAACTTAATTTATATTCTTAATTCTACTGCAATATTTAAAATGTACATGACCTTGAATATGCTAAACTGTGGAACCCATGCATACCTGTTACTGTGTTTTGGAACAGTAATATTAGAGCAAAGAATGACATGTAAAAATGGAATATAAAACAGATGTACCATGATTTCTCTTTAAAGAGTTCAGAGATTTGGTGCTTGAGTTTGGTAATCTTGTCATCCCTGATTGATATCTGAAGTTGGGTCTGTTCATTTAATGAGGCCACTGCCTCTTCATACTGCATCAAATACAAAATTCAAAAACTGCGTTATTAACTTATACAACAAATTAGGATTGGTCCTCATTACATTGTTAAATGTCAGGAAGACACCATAAAACTTACCTGATCCTTTAACTCTTGAGTCATTTTCTCATAACGCATAATACTTTCATTTAAGAGCCGATCCCTTTCTTCCACCAGATTCTGGACTTCCTCCAGCTTATTTCTTGTTCTTTCATGGCTGTTTACTTCTTCTTCTATATCTTTGGTATATTGCGTCTCCTGCAATAGAAAGTTATTGCAATCTGACCGTTTCGCTGCTAACACACTGCTTACTACTTAATATTTAATGGACCTTTAATGACAGACTGACTTCAACTTAGTATTCACAGTAACATTACAAAAACATGCATATAAATCATTAGAAAATGAATCCTGTTCTGGGTCTTGTGTCATTTTATTCACGCCATTTATGATAGGGGTTTAGCACCTCTAGTATTTGTGTTTAGTCACTTGGGATGTGGCAGTATACATTTTCAGCTTGCAACCATCAATTTGATGCTCATCTATAAGTGTCCTCACAGTTCCGCATTAATCTTGTCTTATTTGCTGAATTATTTGGGATTTTTATGGCTTATTATTATTGTTGTTTTGATAACCCTTTCACAGGTTGAAGATGAGTACTCAAGGCCATCCTTTGACAATCCTGGAACTTTTTATGAGAGTCATGCAGTCCATCTAGCCTGCCCTTTTCTTTTGATCTAGAGACTCAGACCTTAATCAGTATTTGGTCTTTTTTAGGGACATAACTCAAAAAAAGGTACCTTTGGAAATAAAATCATATATTTATAGATGCGGCATTCATGTATTTACAACTAGGTGTTTAGGCCAGCGATTGGCTGAACAAATAGGGTAATTGACAAATCATATGCATGTGCCTGGGATGCACTCAAGCCCTGTATCCCTAAGGCTATCATGCCTAAAATCTATTGTTAAGACTGTAAACTATTCCCTGAAATATCTGTCTACACTACCTTATCATGAAGTGCTCTCTTCAGATTGTCTAATGCTGTATCCTTCTTCTCGATTAATGCTTTAAGGAAGAGGTTCTCTTTTTCTAAAGCTCTTATGTTTGATAGAGAAGTACCTTCTTCGTCACCAGATACCTAGGTTGAGAAAAGATCCTAAGTTATTGTTTTCATTTGACATAATAACAACAATTTTTGGTTGCTAAGTAATTCATCATGATGAATGACCTCCTAAATTTTCATTGGATGAAAATGATTCATATGTTGCAAGAATAGAACTATTTGGTTACCTCGATTGATGACTTTCTAGAATCTTCTTCAAGGGATGTTTACAGATGGATAATCTGCTCATCTTGCATCTTATCATGTGATATACAACAGCCCACAATGCATTCATAAATTCACTAAATAACTCTATAAAGTCAGAGTATGTTCTTCCTTAGACTTTTCCACACAGACTTCCGTATAGACCATGTAGAGACTTGAGATGGCTGTACATGCTATTCTTTTACACAATGCTCTAAGATAAAGGAATAGGGTTTCATACACAAATTAAGAAAGAAAGGGGAAAGCAGTAAAGATCACTATACATACTTAAGACCTATAACTAAATAAATTAAAAATGTAATTCCTGGTAAATCGTGTAAACATTTGTCCATTAGTATATGTAATATATACTATTTATTGAAATTGACCCTTAGTTACTAAATGAACCAATGAACAAAATATAATTGCTAATTGGGTTCAATTTAACTAGATACATGAGGCGTGAATACTGCCAACCCTGTTCATCTAAACATCTATTAAATGGAACCTGTTTTGCTAAGTGAAGTAGGCTAAAAAGTCTAAAAAAAAGCAGCACATGATGAAACAAAGTCATTGACATCTATTAGTCTGGAAAGGGTTACAAATCCATTTCTAAGGCTTTGAACAACCACAACGAGAGCCATTATCTACAAATGGAGAAAACTTGAAACAGTGGTAAACCTTCCTAGGAGTGACTGACCTGCCAAGATTCCCCCCAGAACACAGGGACAACTCATCAAGGAGGACTCAACTGAACCCAGACTATTCAAGATTCCACAATATAAATGTCAGGGAAGAGCCTTGGGTTAGTGGTGCAATGGAAAGAGGGAGAATGCTGGAGTGTGTATCTGTACTGTATGTGTATAAGATTAGAGTGAGTGGGTGTTAGAGTGAGTTTGCGTGTTAGCATGCGCGCATGATTTATTTACAGGAGGAGCCTAACCCTAGGCTCACTCCTACGTACTGTAAGTGATTCTTTCTACAATTAGGAACAGTGCTTTGGTAAATTGTCATATCCTAAATATAATGCTGATACATGCAAGGTGGTATAATGAAATGGAATTCTTGATTGTAATTCCTGCAAGCTCAGATTTTTAGCTAATGATGTATCGGTTCTGTTTCCTGTTCTGTAGCAATATGACGTTTAAAGGCAGCACAATCTAGTTAAAGCTCTTGCAATGGCTTTTTACCTTCTCATCAGCTTACCGGTAGTTTAACGTGACACAAACGCAAGCACTAATTCCTTGTTGCCATAGAAACTAAAAAAAGAGCTTGTTAAAAGTTTCTGCTGTTTGTGTGTCATTAAACATTCAGACGAAAGAATACCATGACAGATCAATTAAGACTTATTTGGTTTATATACTAGAGCAGAGGCGTGGCCCACCGGACTTCGAGCTGCGACCCGTGTGAGATCTGCAGCCAGGACAACCGGGATTGCAGGATCGCAAGGGCCCTGCTGCTTACCAGGGGAAGCAGAACCCAGCAGAGTCATGTGAATTTACGTCACATCACATGACTCTGCTCCATTCCAAACAACCCAGAGGAAAGCAGCGGCCCCCACAGAAGTCTGTCAGTGGCACTTAGAGAGCTGTAGTGCAGGTAAAGGGGTGGGGGGTATGAATGAGTATGCATGATTGAGGGAATTAAACCACAATCACAGTCCTATCATGCCCAGTTTCCAGCATGTACTGGTTGCCTGGGCATGATAGGATAGCAATCACACTCCTGTCATGCCAAGTATATTAATATTGTTATTGAATTTTAGTGTCCAATTTTGGTGTGTTAACCACACTTTTATTTAAAGTAAGTAACACACCAAAATTGGACAAAAAATACAATAACAATATTAATTTATATATAATTGTTAACAACAATCACACTCCTATCATGCCCAGGTAACCAGTACATGCTGGAATCTGGGTATGCCTGAGATTGCTATTAACAATCATTTATAAATATGAATATGATTTTTTTGTACAAGTGTGGTTATTTATTTTTTTAAGGGGGGGGGGACATTTTCGGTTTCAGCTAAATTGAAGCCTTTATTTTCCGTTTCGGTCCAGAATTTAAGTTTCAGTGCATCCCTAGAATAAATAGAACTATTTAATTTTTACTAATCCAGAATCCTGAATTTGTAGCCACTTCAGGGGACAAAACTTTCTAGGCCCAGAAATTAGTCAGAGGAAAAGTAAAGGTTTTGTGTCATTTACGTTATTTCAATTTGCATATCTTATTAAAGGCCATATTTTCTCTCAGTGAAAAATGAGTGCGTCCCTCGCACGTATACAATTCTGATAAAGTGGCCCAATGTAGAAAAAACGTGGACACCCCTGTACTAGAGAGTGCAATTTAGCTGTTATCCCCTAAATGCATGAAATAGACGATGCCAAACTTTGTAAATAAATAATACATTTGGAAGATTGTGACTGGAACCACAGAAAGCCCACAATTTTTACACTCAACTCACCTGAATTGCTTTGGACATAACAGCTGTCCGTGTCATTTCTGGTCTCTGATTGCCGGGAAACTTTTTAGTTGTTTTATTCACTAAAAGGCTGGTACTTAGTCTTACATGTTGAATCCCTAGACCGACTCCAGCAATACCGGGAAGACTTTCTTTCTTACTTGTATTGTATGCAAGGAGTGATTCTACCGTTGCACTCTGTGTAGGCTCCTGTTCCATTACTACACTTGCAACTAATCTTGAGGTTTTCTTCATTCTAGATGATGTTCTCCGCAGAGCTAATGGGTCATTACATTTAGATCCAGAAGAACTGGAAATCATTGACGGTAGAAAAGCAGAGTCATGGCAGTTTCTTTCCTGCAGTTAAGACCGAATAAGTGATCATCATATATACTTGTCATTAACAAAGAGCAGGACAGGGCTTTCTGGACGCTTTAAAAATATGGATGGAATCTGTATGTTTTTCTTATGCAAAAAGGCACACATAATTTGGGTTTAATATAAAAAATAAGCTACCAGGTGCTATATGAACAGGTCTGAATGGATTTTGTACATGTAAAAAATGTATTCGATTTATTGTGCATATTTGTAAATAATATCACCAACTAGGATATATAGTCTATTTTGTTGATTTGGCATTAAAGCATGATTTCTGGTACCGTTATGCATCCAAACCTTTCCCTGGAATAATCATGTAAAATGATGCCTCATTAATATCTTTTGATGGGAACATTTAATTGTCATGTGACACAAAAGTAGGCACTGATACATTGTTGGGATGGAAATGGAAAAGCTTCTTAAAAGTGTGGGTTGTTTTTAGATGATCAAATCATCAGAGGGAAGAATAAAATGACAGATCTGCCAAGATGTATTTGCTTAACATACTAGAGAATGTAAATAATGTCTAAGTGGAACAGCACCTTTAATTGTAAATACAAGTCCAATTTGACAATATCAGCAGCGACCAATTGACACTGCTTCTCCTTATTGAATATGTTATCTATACTCAGTCTTACATATACAGGTGGAAAGACAATGGACAGCGGGTGGGCTGCAGGGGTGGGTTTCTCCAAACGGCACAGCAGGTTTCCGGCACACCGCGGCCTCCTCCCTTTTCCTCGTTGCTAGGATACGAGAGGACGCTCAGCTAGCACTCGCTGCACTGCGGCAAGGCAACCAAGCTCCGTGCAACCTGTCTTGTCTGTGACACGAGAATCTCTCTGCCCAGTTCCTCCGTGCCATTCTCACTCACCCTGCATTCCAATTGGATAGCTCTCCAGCCGCTTCTGGCGCCGATTGGCCTGTTGGCTAGCGTGGTTGGTTGCGCCGGTCCCGGCTCCTGAGATGTTCCCGGGGTGTGTTTAGTGGAGGAGCGGCCCTTTGGACGGTGAGTTATCAGGTCACGATCGGTACCCGCACTCATTCATTCTCATCATGAATCTCTGAATCATGCCAAGGAAAGGTAACGTGTAACATGATCTGTGTTGTGTCTGTTGTATTGCGATGTAACGATGCTGATTGTGATGTGACATGCGGCGATGTGTGGTAATTGTATTGTAGAGAGCACTTTGTCTCATGTGTAATATAAGAATGTCTTTATATGCTGGTCATCTTAAGTGTTGTTCCCTGAGCAATATACACTAGATGTAGAATGGGCTCTTTGCCCCATGAATAACTAGAAATGTTATTGTTTATCATAACCATGACTCGTGGTGCTCTATGATATTATGCAACTGCTTTTAAATTTATGTAGAACGCATACGCTTTGAGAAGCAGGAGGCAAGCTGGGGGGCAGGAAAAGAGGCAAATATTAGGGGAGATTCTGGAGAATCCCCATACATTTGCATGGGAGGGGGCGGTCAAAATGGTAAGATAACAGGGACAGTCAGATATCATATGCGTTAAAGTGTATGTGATGACTGGAGTGTCCCTTTAATCAGTTACAGAAATAGCTGTCAATCTTGACAAAACCTTGCCATGTGTCTAACCACACCTGATCTTTATCATAGCACTGACCGGTGTTAAAATATTTACTGAAACACTGTCAACATTATTGGGGGGGGGGGGGCAGCACCTTCTTACCTGGAGTACAGGTAAAGCCAAGCCCTTCAGCCCCTTGCCCCCCCCCCCCGGTAACTAACACACTGGCACAAATGTTTACACACATAGTCTTCCATCAACTCATACTAACACAAACTTACACATAAGTACTCTTGCTATGCACACACTGATCCTTCATCATACACCTCTTGGTACACATGGCGTGGATATTCAAAACTCTTCAGTAAATAAGGAAAAAAAAGAGACTGAAAAACATTTCAACTGAAATAGTACTTCTTACTTCCATAACCAAGTAAAGCCCAAATGTAGCTGGAGTCTTTTTGTTTAAGCTAGGGAAAGAAGCTTAAACCACCTGTGGAGATGGTCAATTTATTTATTTGTTTACGTTCTTCCTTATCTTTCCAGAAGATTCTCAATGGACACTCCAGCCATCATATGCACTTCAATGCAGGGTCGCTTTAAACAGGGAACACTGTGGGAGTGGGTTCAGGTGCTAACCTTTAGGAGAAGCTCTTAAATTAATGGGACTGCTTACTGTTCATGCGCAACCCCACCCCCCAGAACCATTGCAGAGCAAGGGAAACTCTAGGAGAGGACCTTTGATCGGGCCAGATCATCTGTAGAGGTTGTTGGTAGTTCAGGTAGGGTATGGGAAACCAATGGAGTGATCGGCGTAGTGGAGCAGCAGATGAGGAACAGTGACAGACAGACTAGTCTAGCTGCAGTGTTGAAGACGGATTGGAGCATATAGATCATATATGTGGCATTTAATTTCTTTTCACCTTTCAGTCTAGTCTTTTTAGTTCTGAAACAGAAATTCACCAACTCATCTGCTTAAAACACATCTTGCCTGATCTTTCTTTTTCAAGCATCATCTTAATTTACACAAGAATGCACATGTCGAATGTAAATTGCATTGCATCCTATGTTGCGACTAAAGGGTTAATTCGGTTCAGCTTCATCTGCCAGATTTAGCAGCACTAGCTCTGCCTTCCTGTTCTACATTATGGATGGGCACTAACTGGAGATGCTCTGTTACTGCAGACCTCAGAATTGTAGAAGAAGCAGCTTTTTGATTGGACAAACCAGCCCTTAGCTCCTCCCATTCAGCATCTGCTCTAGCTTCATTCCCCAACTCACTGCTGAGAATTCTTTTCATTCATAACCCTTCCTGCACTGATGTTTCTCCCTCTCTGACCAGGTAAATTATAGCATGTGCAAAAAAATGTCCTTAATCATTTTAATCCTTGTTGGTGCTAAAATACTTTGAATTAAAATCCTGAACGTTTGTTAAATTATATATCGATATAAAAAAGAAGGATTTGACGGCAGACAATAACCATTCGGCTCCATCTAGTCTGCTCATTTTTGCCTGTTTTAAAGATTCAGACCTTAATCAGTCTTTGGTCTCGTCTTAGATTGAGGATAGCTTCATTCTTATCCTGTACGTGTTTAAATACCCTTACCGTGTTAACTTCTACCACTGTGAATATGCTTTTTTTCAAAATAATCACTGTATTTATATTGTAATTATTGTAGGCATCCATTGACAAGATGAGTGGTGGATATTCAGAAAACAATAATTATCCCTATGATAATAATCAGATGGTTTTGGACATGATTCTGTATTCCCTTGTTGGTGTTCCTCAGCCAATTAATTGGGAGAGTGTCGCAAGGCTGGTTCCAGGATATACATCCAAAGAGGTAATTTGGGAGATACTTTCCTCTCTAAATGGTTGGTGGGCTTTGATTGTATTAAGAAAGGTACATTTTAACCAAGATGTATAATGCATTTTATTCATAATCCCTGGTCTTTAAAGTCGCCAGGATATTATATCCTGACATGTGCCTATCCAGAGAACCTTGTACCATGATATCTGTATAACTGCTACACTTACTATACCTCCCCTATACTGTAATACATACATTTACAAGATCCATGATAAAAGGTTATTTTCCAGCTTTTTACACACATTGGGGGGGTCACCGGGGGTGTAAAATAAAAGCATCTATAGACAAAGTGAATATTTGCTATTATTAGCCATTCGATTGTAGTTTTTGGTTGAGAGTTATAGGGGTGGCAGTCAAACAGCTAGAGGCCATTAAATTAAAGAGTGTATAATTTTCACTCATAAGTTTAGAACTGGTAATTTTCCAGTAAAATATTTCCTTTTGTTTTTATAATGTCACATTAAATGTTTTAGTTTTTTTGGTTTATTTTTCATGAAGTCACGGGAATTCTGTAGTTTTTAGATAGCTTGATAATTCACATGTCAGTGCCCGTGCAGCTGGGGTTTATCACCACTTTACCTTATAACCTTATGGCTCCTGCCGTTTTGCATCATTTGTTCATTTAATAAACCATCAATAATTTATGTATATTCATTAACAGCAACACAAAGCCCTTCTAAATGATTTACTGCTCTTTCTTATCAGAGGATGATGGTAAAAGGCTAAGTATGCTGGCAGTGGTTATCCACTGGTTTCTTAAGCAGTTGATGAGTAGACTTTTCTAATGACTTCTTGTCGCTGTATAAGGTGACTCTGGTTATGTCCCTTACAATGTAAAAGTCTCTACCACTTTCTAAATCCATCAGCCTTTGTCCTTTATGTTTAATGAGGGAAGTGAATTTTATCATGACTGTTTCTTACTTCTATATTCATACAGTGTGCCAAACGATTTGAAGAACTGCAAAGCAATGGGGCATCTCCTGTAGACAACCAGTACAATCCATTAATGGCAACTGGAGGTGTACCTCTTGAAAACCTAGCTACATATATCAAGAGCTCTCTGCTCGATTCAGCAGAGGACCCGGAAGATATGGCTGTAGCACAAGGGAGCATCGCTGCAACAGGTACTGAACATGAGGGCCACTCTTAGGCTCAAGGTCCACTCTTAGGTGGACCATGCAGTGCAGCTGCCCTTCCTCCTGCAGGGTCCGCGTGTCATATTCCTTGCACTTTACCAATCCGCAGTACATTGATTGAATAATTATATTTTGTTTATGATCCAGTATGTATTTACATACATTGATCTCTTCTTGCGATTAAGGAAGATCTGGTGCTACTTCAAAATGTTCTGCTGAAAATGACAAATCGCCATCCACTCTGAATGGAGACTCTGTAGGAAGCCAGGGGTAAGACACTGATTTACAACACCAGCGAGCAGCATTCTGCAGGCTGATTTTTCTTTTTTGACGTCCGAAGCATAACTTGCAAGTTACGTGTATATATATATATATATATATATATATATATATATATATATATATATAGGGATAGCTTAATTAAATACAATTTCTTGTTGCCAAAGTAACTATTGAATTCTCTCCAGGTGATTCCAATTATCTGAGTGTTGCAAAAGTACAGTAGAGCTGTTAAATGGTGTTAAGTGTTGGACTAGACCAAGAGCCTCCTTTTACCTCTGTAACCTCTTAAATGCAAAACGTTGGGTCTTCTACTAATAATAATAAATCGGGTTAAACCACATTTCTTTTTTTTGCCTGCTGGTTTATAAGGATGATATGTAGGCATTTCTCCTCTGAAACTCCATGATAATGTGATTTTTATAATTCATACTTTTTTTGGTTTAAAGCCCAAAGATGGTCATCCATGTATGTGATGAAGCCAAGAACCTAAAGGAGGATTTTGTGTGTCCACGTGATCTCCTGGTATCAGAGATGAAGTACTTTGCTGAATATTTGTCTACTGATGCCCAGAGGTGGGAGGAAGTTGACATATCTGTTCACTGCGATGTGCAGATTTTCAACTGGCTGATGAAGTATGTGAAGCGTAATTCAAATGATTCAAGTGACAAAACGGAGGTACCAAAGCTTGGTAAGTGTCAACTCTCAACATTCTCTATTGTAATCTGAAAAACTAGATAGGTTAGAAAAGCATGACTGGATAAAACTGTATTTTTGGTGTTGGTTACATCATCAAATGACATTCATTTTCTTCATTGAAAGGAAATGCAAACAAAGGTTTCTATGGGACCTTTTTATACATTTTACATTTTATTCCATCTTACTACATTTACTACATTTGTAAATTTGTACATTTCAGCTCACTCTCATAGCATGACCCTCTTAGATATCTGATATATTTTATCATTTATTACAGAACCTTCAAACGTCATTTCAATTCTGATTTCCTCAGAGTTTCTGAAGATGGATTCGTTGGTAGGTAGATCAGATCTAGTTTTTTGGTTGCATGTTACATATTGTGATGGATGTAAAGAAAGATTATTTCCCCAAAATAAATAGAATTTAATTTTAAATCATAAGATATTTTTCCTTGTAAGCAGCATTATGAGACAAAATAATTGAGGTCACTTATGCCACTGTATATGAAAGTAAAAATGGATATTGCTGTATTACCCCCTAGAGTAGATGGAGTCCTTTAGTCAAAGTTTATACTATTCAAGGATGTGTGACTGACCTAGGGCAGCGTCCCCAGTCGCCTCTGTGGTTGGCAACCAGGTCCCGTAATGGTGCTGAACGCCCCCCTTTAAGAAATGGAGCACCAGGATTTGGAATCCATAGCGGTTGGGGAGATCAAACATCTCCATTGACACTGGGGGCTTAATTACCTGAGAGGGCAACCCATCCCCTCCCCAGTTTTGTACCAGGGGGACTACCGCCCCCCTTTGGACTTGCTGCCCCAGGGCTGGATGTGTTATTTGGCCAATATGAAGAAAATCAAATGTAATGATAAACTTTTGGTACCTCAGATGGAGACTCTTTTCCTTTAGTAAATCACCACTATTGTTTCTTATGAATTTGCGTAGATAAAAAACATTGTTTCTGTTTTTGGTATTAACATATAATAAAATGCAAAATACCAAAGAAAGATTTATTTACCAAACTATGGGATGCATATGAGTTGCCGCAAGTTGAAATCTAACTTCTGACGTGCCAACCACTGCAGGTTTCTCCTGTGAAAATGGCGGCTTGGTCCATCATTATGCATAGCGATGTATATCAGCGAGATCACTTCATGGATTATGTATTATAGAGAATAAGTCAAACCTTTTGACAGGAGAAATTCCCCTCAACAAGTCACGGTTTACTGAACAAACCCTCCAGATGTTACTTCACTTCTGTCAGATACCTGCTAACCCCAGACAATTTCTGAATGATTTTATTGTGCATTTTTAAAGGTAGACGAATGCATTAATTACTGTCACAAAAACATGAGCGCTATAGTGGCAACTCCATGCAATATGAACTGCATCAATGCAAATCTCTTGACACGCATAGCTGACCTCTTCACGCATAATGAGGCAGATGACGTGAAGGACAGAAAAGACAAGTTTAAAAGGTAAAAGTATAAAAATGCTTCAACCAAAACAACCATTTTCAAATATTTTTCTTTTGACCTTTAGGTCACAGGTGGACCTTGTATAAACCAAGGAACACAAAAGAGGGTTAAAGGTGCTGTTCCACATTTTTTGCATAACTGTGGAATGCTTCTTAAATGAGTATATATTTCTTTTTTTTTTGAATAACATACTATTTTGCTGTATTTTTTTCTTGAAACATTTCAACAGGACCTCTGAATCCTGTCTGTCTTTATTGCTCAGCCTGCCTATCTCTGGCAGAAGGGACATTACCGTTAAGGTCTTCACATACATCATTGCCATCACACAAAACACCTCACACAATAACACTTACTCCCCTCAACTGGCCAATGTGGCAATTACTGTGAATTAGGATCTGTGAAACAAAATGACAGTTTTCTTTTACTTCACTTTACGTGATGCAGAACGTGTCTGGGGTTATTTTAATTGCCCCCATGTGGAACAGCATCTTTAATATAATAATTTAAAAATGGCTATGTCGTGTTGGCAAGTGAAATCTCCCATTGGTTGATGTGGTGATAGGACCACTTTTTAAAGGTTACATATATAACCCCATTGATACTATTTGATTATAAATCAAACTTATACATTGGCATAAGGTCACATAAAACATTTTTTAAGCTTGAATGTGTTTTAAAAAATTTAAATAAATTCAGTTTTCTAATTTTAATTTCATTAGCAAAATATTTTGTAAGAAGATTGAGAGATTGTTTGACTCAGAATACAGGAACCCAGACTCTCCAGCAAACGCTTCAACTCTATACAGGTAAAGATCTAAACCAAAGCATTGTATCACTGAGGAAGAACAGATCTCATGTTGAAATTTTATTATTTTGGAGGGTGGCTTAATTTGCGTCTCGGTCATCTCTAGAATTATTTTTTGTAGTAATGTTTAACTACAATATTTCTTTTCTAGATGCTGCTTGTGTAAGAGGCTTCTGACTAAGGAAGCAGAGCAAAAGATTGCATGTCTACCAGGAAAAATCAACATAGACCAGTATGGAAACATAGTGTACTTTCACATAAGGTACATTCAGATATTTTGTTTTGTCTATTCCAAGAGTAGCTTTACACCCTGTGCACCTTTGTGGTTTGGTGCTTCCTTCATCCACTTCATTGTGATATTCATTCCTGCACTCCACTGGAATAGCTGGATCCTCAATATCTAATAAATAATGGTCCCATTTATTTTTGTATGTCATTATTTTTATGTTTCTTAGTTATAATTTGGATATTTTCATTTAACAAATGCGCTAAAGAAAAACATATTTTTACCATATGATAAATTCTACAGGATCGGCACCACTGCTGTCCAAATCCCAATTTATGTTAAGCTACAATAATGCTCAACATGTCTTGGCTTTTTATGTCTTTGAAGGCCAAAATGCTCCTTTACACACTACCCAGTATGGGTGATCGGCATAAGCAGGGATAATTAGAGGGTCCCTCCTGCCATGGCAGCATTTACACCACGGCGAGAGATTGCACGAACATCTGTTGTCCCAAGAGCAAGTCCCATCTGACTGAATCTGTCAGATGGGAGCCAGCAGTGCTACATTATGACAAAAGAGAAACGTGGCTGTCGTCAGACATGGAAACCTCTCTACTGAGGATATATATATCAGGACCTAGTGGTTGTTGAGAGCACTTTATTTTTTTCCCCATGATGTAATAATAACATGAGTGTGAACACTGGCTTCAGAATTAAATGTCAAATCAACTCAAATCATTTGTGTCATTATTCGACAGAATTTATAATCGACCTGTCGGTTTATTCAGCAGGAGCGATTGTATTTACTTAAACGATATAAAATATAGTCACACAAGAAAGGCTGAGTTAGCCCTGCTTAACGCTTTGTTCAATCAGAAAGGTGACTTATAAGACTTTTCCTACATTATACAGATTCAGCCAAGCTCTACTTTCAGGGATAGTGACTGGATCTTCATAATACATTGTGAAGTCATGAGTTGAAACTACAACTGGGTCATTTCACTGTTAAGACCAGTGAATGTCATAATTATCAGATAATAATTGAACTTGACAAAATCCATCGGGCATTAGGGATGAGTGTTGTTAAACCCGTGTTAATTAGGAAAATTGTACAGTAGTTTTGCATGTGTAAAATGCACTTTCCTTTGTATATGCCAACGTTCCTGCATTATTTAATTCTGCACCCAATTTTCAGGGACAAAATGTGGGATGTCCATGAGTACCTGACCAGTTTATTTGAGGAGCTTAAATCATGGCGAGATGTTTATTGGCGGCTATGGGGGACTGTAAACTGGCTAACCTGCTCCAGGTGTAAGCAAGTGAGTAGAGCTGTTGGTTGCTTTGCCAAACGCGCTCCACAACGCGTAACTTTCTATTAAATGTGTCGTTTTTACATTGATAATATTTGAAATTATTTCGTACACAGTTATTTTTCACCAAAATATGGTTGCATGAATGTGTTGTTGTGATATAACTGGTTATCTTAGTTTGTGATGTAACAAGGTAAGCCTGGTCAGATATAAATAGGTATAACTTACCTTGCTTCACCCCCTAATCACGCTGCAGGTTCTGTAATTGTATACAGGTAATTCAGTAGTATATACCCCAAACCCTCTGATTTTTAAAATATGTACCCCATGATATTGTTTTTTTAGCACACTAATTAACTCTTTGTGTTTCCCTGCAGTCATTCCTGTGCACTGAGCTGTCACATTGCCAGTATCACCCCGAACCGGCAGTGTATCCTGGTGCAGCAAGCTCCCTAGGGTCACCTGGCACCGGCATGTACCCCTGCTGTAATCAAAAAGTACTCCGATTTGACCCTACCCAGCTTCCGAAGGTAGTAGTCTACTGCAATGATAACCTTGTCACACGTGAAACACCTTTTTACAAACATTTTGCTTTCTTGTCAACTAGGGCTGCAAACTTAGAGACCATGTAATTGCTTTGCCTGAAGGAGGCGAAGGTCCTTCTTCCAAAGTGCTCTATGACCTTCTGCAGCGCAGAGACATCATAGTCGTGCCTTATTCCGTTGACGGGAGTGGGTAAGAAGTCATTTATAGCCTTGCATCTAAGATATCCTGCGCCACAGGCTCATGTATTCCAAATCTAATCTAAATCTGCATTGGGCCTGACTTATACAATTGGCATGATTTACTTGATGAAACCCTTGATCTTATATATTGCGTGTGTGAGATATGTATGTGGTTCTCTTGTGTTTTGCAGAGAGTCAGGGATCATTTTAAGCAATGATAAAATTCTTGACTGTGATGTCAACTTAGGACCTAACCCTTTATGTGGACCGAAGTATGGCGAGATAAGTGCTGTAAGTGCAATGTCTTACAATAACCATATATATTATATATATCACAGAATGTTTTATCCTGAACAGATTGTAGAAATACTTCTTAAATCCTTGTTCTATCTGCCTATTTTTAGGCAAAGCTACTTATACTGTTTAGCTATAGATAAACCACTAGATCAATCCGTGAAACCTTCCTTTCCAAAGAGCTCCTTAATCTTCTCTTAATAGTTGTTTTAAGAGGCTATAGGCTTTGATAATATGGTGGGAATTAAAGCTGTTAACATGTTTTGCCACTAATTTGGCTTGTTCCAGCTTTTAGTATGGATTGTATTTGGAGATAAAGTATGTTTTATTGTTTGCTCGTGTTATTAAGTGTGAGCCATAGCAGAAATCAGAGGAATGTCAAATAAAATGATAAATGTTTTATTAATTTTCTGTCTACCCATATAATTTCCTTAAAAAAAAAAGATTTTATTTCACTGTAGAAAATAATACTAGTAAAGATGTACATAAGATGTACTGTAAACTTAATTTATACTAATACTCTGTGTAAGCTACCAACTTGTCTTATTGTTGTCGCTCATGTGGTCCTTCATTTCTGTTTCTCTCTTTCTTGGATAGTTTCTTTCAGTAAAAAACTTCAGTCTACAACTGGTAAGTAACCCTAGGAATATCTCGCTTGCCAGCCGATTGGGGAGTTAGGGAGAAACCTAGGCTATGGTCCACTACCAATGCAAATGCTTTTTGCTGTGAATCACAGGAACAATTTCGGGTCATGATAAATCTAAGATAAATTTGACGCTGAGTATTAGGGAGAATTGACACATGTCCAATAAACCAATTTAATTACCAGTACCCTATTAAGGCAAGCGACACAATGTGTTCTTCAGACTTTTCCCCATGCGCCAATGCAATGAGATTACATGCACTTACCATCCGATTGACATGATGGGGCTGGGAACTTTTGGCTCATGGGCAAGCTGAGCCAAATTACCCAGTAGTAAAACAAATTTTAGCAGACAACATCACTGTCCAGTACTGTCCCCCTTATCCATTTAACCTTAAAGTTACTTAACCTTACATATACACGATAATAGTAAGCATGCCTTCCTTTTTTAGAGGCAAAGAAATTCAACCGCAATAAAAGTTTTCAGCTCAGTACTTTGGATCCCGATACAGGTGATATTTAAATCTATTGAGGGGAATAAATGTCCACTACTACTTAACACTCCATACGCAGGAGAGAGTTTTAAGGCTTCCATCCGCTAGGTGCCTTAACAATGAACAGAGATAGTGAGATCAGTATGTCTTTAAGAAAGAAATCAGGAAATAATGCTAGTTCTCTCTTGCTTTTCTATCCTTGCCTCTTTTTTGTTTCTTTCATCTAGTTTTGTTTGATCTTTTTTCCTGCTCTTATTAAACATAGCATTTTAACCCGGGTTGTGCCCACGTTATGTAGTATTTTTATCTTATTTCTTCTTTTGGCACCAAAATAAATCTGGGATCATCTATCGGGTTTACATTACTTTTGGAACATATTGGGTGCTATACAACACATTCAAGGACTTTTGTGAATGTTAATTTGGTAAAGTTAATTATAAGTTTTATTTCTGTCATCACAAGTCAAAATTCTGTCATCACAAGTCAAAATTCTGTCCCAGGCACTTTGGTGAAAGGAGGGAAAATCTTTGTTTTGTCAAGTTGCATCGTCTTCTATTTCAGAAGCAGCAGTCTTTGTTGTCAGAAGAGGACGACTACACAACTGGATCCGAAGTGACAGAGGATGAAGTTGGAGATGAAGAAGAGGTGTCAAGGAAACAAGGTAGTTCTTATGTTCTCAGTGGTTTCCATGAAACAGTCAGGTGGTGGTTAATAGAAACAGGGTGCTACCCAGTGGAGTATTTATGGGGATAGCTGATCAATGCCTGTGATCAATGCAAGTGCCCCTAGCCGTCCTCTAGACCCACTCCGTAGTAGGTCTTCTTACAGTACACCTAGGCCTGACTGAGGGTAGCAGTCTGATCTGCACCATCTGACCTACCAAGCGACAGAGGACCTCTTCTGCTGTCTTCTTCCTGCGTGGCATCAGGATATGAAGTCACAGTACTGTGCAAAAGTTTTTGGCAGGTGTGAAACAATGCTTTTAAGTAAGAAGGTGGGCTATGTAACTCTGCTGCTGCATACCAATGGGATGGATTATGGATAATTAATAAGTTATCATTATACCTTGTGGAGTTTGATCTTTTATAGGCTCCATCGGAAATCTTTAACTTGCTGCTGTTAGTGCTTTCAAAAATAAACATGTTAATAGTAAAAATCTAAATCAATATTTGGTGTGATTGACCTTTGTCTTCAAAACACCATAAGTTCTTTTAGGAACACTTGCACAAAAAAAAGACAGGGATTTTGTAGATATATGATTGAACAATGATACCAAACAGGTGCTAATGATCAGCAATTTAATTTGACATTGAGACTGAAACAGAAACAGCTACAGGAATAAAAATGGACGACGAACAGCCAGACTTACTAACAAGGTGAAGTTGTTTAATGTAAGAAATCTTACACCATGGCAAGACTGAACACAGCAACAAGACACAAGGTAGTTATACTGCATCATCTTCAGTCAAAGCTATTTTGAAGATACACCAAGGAATGGGCAATGTGGATGCAGTGGTTGCCCAAGTCTGCCTGGGATTACATGAAGATAGAGAAGCAACTAAGGCTGCCTAAAACTACAGAAGAACTGTTAGTTCTGCAATATGTTTGGAACAACCTACTTGCCGAGTTCCTTAAAAAACACTGCATTCAAGTTTATCTGCCTTGAAGGCAAAGGGTAGCCACACACCAAATCTTGATTTGATTTAGCTTTTGGTTTTGTTCACCCACTTTGCATTTTGTAAACTATAAACATGTCTATATTTGAAAACATTATTACTTTACAGTATTTTTCACAAATGTGTAAATGTTGTGCGCAGAATTGTGTAGATCTAAAGAGGTCGGCACAGACTTCCATAGTACAGCTGGGCCAGCTAATACCCAGGCCTAAATAACTAACTGACCACTAAGGAGGTCAATAACCCAACAGGGCAATTAGCTACCCAAGGGCTGCAGGCCAGAATATTCCATTAGAAAGTGACAAATATCAAAATCTTATGGTTATACAGTAGTGTGTGAAAGTTGAAATGCAATAGCCTTGGTTCTTTATAATGTCATCATTTGGATGTTTGATAAATGTACATCAGCCCTACGAGAACTATAACCAGAATAATTATAGTGACATATTCTGTTACCTTGTTGCCATGATATGAGGTGTTCAGCAGTGTCATATGCTGACATCCCTCTCTTCTCTAAAATGAACATTAACATACGGTACGGTAGAGGGGTCTCCTATAGACATGTTGATTTGCCCTGACCCTCAGCTTGTCAACAAGCTTGCAATTGGTACCTACTACTTTCCAGCTCAAACTGGAGATCTAAAGGCTACTTATGTTAACAGAACAATTAAATTGCAATTACTCACACAGTATAAACACTTTCAGATAAAATCAAGTTCAAATCAAGAAGCAGTTTCCCATTACCCAAGTAATTTAATCATTATGTATAAGTCTGTTCTCTCTGGACATCTGTTATAACTATTAAGAAGCGGAACTGCTGTTCTTGCAAAGTCCTGTACAGCGCTGAATACACCGTCTACACCCTGTTTATTCCTTAACTGTTGGCACACGGAACAACTATCACAAGGTTTGTGCTTGTTAATTTTTTCTAAAGCTCGTGCTTTTATTTACATAATGCCATGAAAATACCAGAGGCCTCATATCCCAAACAGAAATGTAAAGCAATGGTTAGAGAAATCAGTTTTTGGAAATTAGTTTCAATATCCCTCAAATATTCTTTAAGTATTCTTTAGCATTTAGTCATGTCTTAATATGCATTTGTACATCATAATAACTGGATACATTCAGTGTGGCGAATATCTAAATTTTCTTTTTTTTTTTTTCCCAGTAGGGAGAAAGTCAAAGACTAAGAAATCAACTAAGCAGCCTAAAAAGCATGTTTCATCACCTTGTATAAGTAAAAGGGAAAAACAACAAGAAAAGGTAAATGTGTTGTCAATCGATGGGATATGGTCCCATAAGATAAACCCAGCAAATCAAAATCTATGCTGGGGGTGTCAAGGAGCCGAGGGAACATGGATTCATATCTGGTGGTCGTGCACTAAAATAACGGAATGTTGGGACAAGATATTTAATATCATATCTGGTATAGTGGAGAAACAGATAGATAAGTCACTGCTTAGGGCATTATTACTTCAAGATTGGGAGATGATTCCGGTAAAACAAAAAAACTTGATAGATCATGTGATCCTAGCGATGCTGGTAGTTATAGCTAGAAACTGGAGGCAAAAAAAGATAATCTCCTGGACACATGTCAAAAATCAAATTCTTAATCAAAAGAATATGGAATATGGTTATTATAGAGCTAATGGGCTTATGCACAAATACTGGGAAATATGGGGAAGACTTACCCTATAAATATCTATAAACTAGAGGAGAGAAGCTTAACCCACTTTGGAGATACATACATGAAATGACTTTACAGATACCATAATTTTTTTCTTTTTCTTTTTTCTCTTTTTTTGTCATAATGTTATTTATAATTGTATTATGCACACATGGAAAATTGTAGTTACAATGAACGAAGAAACTATATAGACCTCTACTTATAATGGAGACCTATGAGGACTAGTAATAAGCAATTCCATATGCTGCTAATGTACTGTAACTTATTGTCTTTGTATATGTTTTGTACCTTTTGTATTTAAAATAAAAAATTAAAAAAAAAAAAAAAAGTAAATGTTTTAATTCCCAGCATAACAAAAGTTCCATATAGATATGTTATGTACTCATTTCTATAGCTCGAAGGAGACTTTACATATGCGTTGTGTAGGTGGATAAAGGATGCTATAAAAATGATCAGGTACCAACAGTTCCTCATTCAGAAAAATTTCTCACTTCTGTATAAACTGATATTTTTTGCTGATAGTCAATTAACGCAAAACGTTATTGTTATTGTGTGACTATGCAACAGGACATAATTTAATGCTTGATTTTTTTTTTCTCTCTCTCTCTCTCTCTCTCTCTCTCTCTCTAAACAGCCATCACGAGATTCCTCTCCATTTACGTGAGTGCATTTCTAATCAACTCTTTCTGTTTACCTTTCAAAGCTAAATGAGCTTTTCTGCATATATATATATATATATATATATATATAATGCTTGTGTTTCAACAGAGTGAGTCTTCAGAGGAATAAGTGGGATGCCTCGCGTTCGTTAAGATATAACCAGGATGCCCAAAGAGAAGACGGTGTGTGACACTTAGATAACATTTTATTTTTTGACACAGGTATTCCCACTTTAAAAATGCCAACATTGGCAGAGTAAGTCTTTGGTAATTCAGCCTTTCCACCATATTTCCTTGTTATATGAAGACCTACAAATGAGAGACAGTCCCTCTTATCCTTAGGTGTAGCAGAAACAAAAAAATACCCAGGACAAGTCCCTATCTTTAAGAGTCATAAACACTTCTTAAGCAGCCGTCCCATCATAGGAGTGGAGAGGAGCTTTTCGTTCGGATCATGCATATCATTCTCACCATGTTTACCAAAATGGTTGTGGCTCATACCTGCAGATCACATGTAAAGATAAGTCTTCACTGCTTACTGGAAGAAGAAAAAAGGAAATATGCTGATACAGGTGTCCATGTTCTTTACTAACATGATTGGATTGTCAACATGCAGAAATCTTAAATACTCCCATGCCGGTAGACCACATTCCTGGAAATAATCATTTACCTTTTCAGTTAAGGGTCTTCTTTTTGGGAGAAGTAAAGTTAAACACTGTAAGCAAGAATATGTGCTCAGAGTTTAGTCCAAGTTACTCATTCTGATGACCAAAAGAGGTCCCTCCTCATGAATACCATACTGAATAGCCAGACTTTGGCAACATCTACTAGATACTTCAATATACTTTCTCAGTGGTCCTTGCGATTTCTGTCTTGAACTTCTTTGAAGTTCAACAAGGTTTTAAAGGGACAAGGTAGTCCCTAGGCTGGCCCTCACCTCAGCTCTCTGCCTAAAGTGAGATAGGATTCTGTTGGCTACCTTTTGCCCTTCACCATATAAAGGGAGCACAAACTACATACTTGCACAGTAAAATGTGAGGTTTTTAAGGTCTCTAGAATTTTACATCAGTTTTTTAGATTATTCAGACCACCAATGAAGCCTATTTTTGAGAACATCTCTATAACTTGAACTACAATCCACACTCTGAAACCACTACATGCTTCATACTCTTGCCCTAAAAATACTATTTCATTGTGGTTTACAGTCAACTATGGTGGTTATTCACTTAACCATTAGTATGTAGGCAAGTCAAAGTTTTCAACTTGCCAACGTCACTTTATGAAGTGCCATGAACTCATGGTTTAGTGAAAATGTGGTTGATTTTAATTGTGAAAATAAAAAACAAATTAACTTTCCTTTCCATTTGGGTCAGACCAGCGAAGGATGACTGAAATCACAGGTCACCTGATAAAAATCAGATTAGGCGACTTGGAATGTGCCAAAGTCAAGGACGGGAAGGACGTAAGTATTACTGTATATTCTCCATTTACTTACCCGTTTTTCTTTACATGTTCTTGCTATTAGTTTGTTTTTTTTTTTTTAAGGGAGAATCCAAACAGTCTATTCTTTGGTGGCACTAAACTAAAAATTGGTTATGTGTGGTTCCTTTACTTATGTCTACAGATATTTTACGTATTAAACATTTTGTCATAGTGTCTATTTAATTAGAATGTATACAAGCTATTGCATTGCTTCAGATAAAAATACATTCTACTTATCTATAGCAGGCAGCAGGAATATATTCGAGACTGGAAGCTCAAGTCAAGGCTAGTGCTCAGACCAATGCGCGACAGAGTAATACAGAAAAGAACCCAAGGTAAGAAATTATATATAGGTAAGAAATTATATATATATATATATATATATATATATATATGCGTCTGCCAGCTTCAATGTGTCTGTCTTCCTTTTCATAATGGTCTGTGGTTTTATTTTCACTTCTGTAGTGAAAGTATATATTTTTTTACTCATTTTGTAGGTCTAAACCTCGTTTTGGTCTGGGAAGGCCAACATAAATAAACCACCTACTGATTATGCTATTGCAACATTGAAACTGGAAGCTTGGTGAAATTAATTATTTGGCTTTTGTGGGAGAGGCAGGACCAAGCTTACATGATGGGCAGCAGACCACTGGAATTCCAAAGCTTCGATGGTGGGGCGCATGAGCTGGGCACAGCTTCCTCAAACATGGCTGGACCACCCGCAGAATAAGGGGAAGTAGACAAAAGTTTTGCTGTACTTGGAGCCCAACCCTTTGCCTCATGCAACGTACTACAGTTGAGGAGATCTGGGCTGATGCCTTGTCTGCCATATTACTGGGTCATTTGGAGAGGGTAATTTATTAAAAGCTTTGCAAGTTTTACCATGTAGAGGCTGCATCAATTGTTTTGTTTTATCTGTAAATATTGGGTTTTTTTTATTAAACATATTTTAAAAGGAAAATATTGCATGAGCTATTTTTTCCTCTATTCACATTAAAGGATATTTAACGGATGAATATTTACTATCTCACTGAATGGGGCAGTTCCTCTTATACAGAACACTAAATGAACTCTCTAGTATGCTAAGCAAATAAACCTCAGCGTATCAATTAGCAACAACTAACCAGTGCCTTCTTTTGTGTCACATAAAAATATAGAATTTGATTTATCTACCACCCTCTAGGTAACGTAAAACTTCCTTACATTACATCTAAACTCCTGACCCTCCAGTTTAAGATTCTGGCCTATTGTGCTAACATTTCTCCTCATTTCAAATAAAAGTCTATTATTATTATTATCTTTTATTTATATAGCACCAACAGTTTACGCAGTCTATCATGTACTTTAAAATGGAAGTATTTTTAAATGTTTCTACCACATCTCAATTATTATCCTACAAACCATTTACTATTTGTCACTCTGAATCCTCTCCAAAATGAAGATCTCCAGAACAGTACACCCTGTAAAGTGAAAGAACCAACTCGATCTTTCTGCTACTAATGCCTCTCGCTATACAACTCGGCATCCTGCTTGCTTTTTTCAGTGTTTTATTGGATTGTCTGCTTACCTCTAAGTCCTCAGAAATAATTTCTCCTCTCTTTCTGTTGTCACTGACAGAACAGTGCCCCCAATGCTATATTCTACCTTAGGATTTTTACATCCCAAGTGCATTATTTTGTATTTATGAACATTAAACTGCAGCTGCCACACTCACAACTATTCTTCTAATTTTGTCACAAAACTTGCCATTTGGCCTGTTCCGCCTGTAATGTCTCCCGTGTTGCAGTCCTTTGTTACATACCATTAGTAATATTGCTAAAAATATGAAACCCAATACTCTTCCCTGAGGTACTCCAATGGTAACACGACTTTCCTTTGAATATACACCATTAACTACAGCCTTCTGTCTCCTGCCACAACCATTGCCTTATCCATCCAGCATCGAAACCCAATTTATTTATAAACCTTTAAATGCTTCTGGCGATTTATGAGGCGACCCTAGGATTTCAGGACAACAGTAGGAGAAGCCCAGGAAAACTATGCCATAATGTAATGTTGAGTTCATTGAAGAATTAATGGGAACTATGTCATATGAACACTCGCGTAACAAAGAATAGTATAATAAAAATAATAACACAAATATATGGTACGATTCTTTCTTGTCCCCAAACATTTTGCATTATGTCATCACACTCCAAACTGCCATTGGACTTTTTTTTATTGTCGCAGTCACAACAGGATGCAAACAAGCTTGTGGGAGTGATTGTGTAGACAAAAGCAGAAATGTAGAGACACAGCCTACTCTCCTAAACCAATAGATTACTGGGAAGATATGAATATGTTTTCTTGGGATATGTCTTTTCCTGCTTGGATTCAATTAAGTCTACAGCCACAACGTGACGTTTTCCCAGGAAATGTATTAGAAGAATAATCCTGGCATACCCTATGCATATGAAACTTTCTCTGATGGAGCTGATTTTGTTCATATCTTGTCTTGCTGTCCAGCTTTTCATTAATGTCAGTAAGTCAATATTATAGCAGTTGTGTGTGTATATATATATATATATATATATATATATATATATATATGTATAATAAAGATCTCTGTATTTTTTTTAATTTAAAGTATATCAATCAGCAGACAATTGGAAGTAACCAGTTGGGGTTCAAACTTAACATTAAAAGGGCAGTATATTTTTTAACTCTATAGGAAACAAGAAAGTTTTTCACATCCGACGGGCCTATAGGTCACTGCCGGCACCTATACTGTCAGTGACCATCTCCACCCGCCAGTAAAAGACATTAGCCATGATGTAGGAAATGCGTAACGCAATGTGTTCCTTGCCTTTTTAGTGTAATATCTTCTAATAACTACTTTGCAAATGTTAAAATTATTATAAAGTCTGCTTCATTGTTATCTTAAAAAAAAAACTGAACTGTCTAATAGTGCCTTTTTCCACTTTGTGTTGCGTGTGTGAATGTAGCCTTGTGTAGTTGTTTGTGAAATACTATTGTATGCTAAAGAATTATTCATGATTTATCAATTGTTGGTATTGAAAGGTTTAGGAATCTGAAGGTACCAAGGAGGGGGGTTCTAGATGATTGGGAATCAGGAAGAGCACAATTCAAACAGCTCTTGTGGACACTTTTGTCGCTTGTGATTTTGGAATCTAAAGACATAAGGCTGAATTTGCAGAAGCTTCTCTGTGTAAAGTGGCTCATTTTTTAGTTGTATTTTCAAACAGCCGCTTTACGATTTCATTGGAGTTGCATTCTTTGTTTTACCATTTTAATAATTTAGCAAAAGTATTATAATTATCGATTTATGTAGCAGCACCATAATCCATAGCGCTGTACAATAGGTAAACAAGACGGAACAAGTATTACGTAACATAACAACTAGGAGAGCCCTGCTCAGATGAAAACGATTTGCCTTTTTCCTTTTAAAAATGGCCATGGATTAACCTTGAATCGTTAAAGGATGGTTGGTCCTGAGGTGCACTACATAACGGGGTGTTCCATCCGACTCTTTTGAGTATTAAGCTAATACAAAAGTAATCAAAATAATACTAAAGACAAGGCTGTTATAAAACAGGTAAAAAAATTAGGTGCCCCCTGTGCCTAAACTTTTGGTGTCCAGTTGTCTTCAGCTGATTAGAGCATCAGAAATCACTAATTCTGTTACAGCTACCTTATGAGCCCTATATGAATAAATAAAATGTTTCATGCTTCAGGGGCAAGACGCTCTCTTGCAGGTGGGTGACTGGTGTTCTGCCAAAACAACCTTACCTAGGAAACTCAACAACGAGTCACATGTTTCTTCACATATCTAAGTTATGTACATTTGTTCACTAAAGTTATCATGTGAGATATTAACTGTAAATGACCCAATAGTTGGAAAAGTATTCTGGAAATAATAAAACACTACATCTCAAGACTTTTAGTTCAAGGGTGTTTGTTTTCGAAAACATGGCATGTATCTTTCCGTCAATAGCTCGGTCAATTCAACTTTTAAAATGTAATGTTAATGCGAGAAGAGTGGACTATACTGTACTAAATGACCAAAAGTATATGATACCTGACCATCACACCTATATGAGCTTGTTGGTCATTGCATTCCATAGGGATTAAAATGAAATTGCGCCCCACTAACCCCTTTACACCTTTACACCACTTCAGCTGGTGCTTGAGTGTATAGAGCTCTTTTGCTTGTGTGTAGTTGTTCGGGCATGGAAACCCATTTCATAAAGCTCCAAACACACAGTGCTTGTGCTCATGTTGCTTCCAGAAGCAGTTTGGAACTGGTAGTGAGTGATGCTCCAGATCACAGGAGAGTTTGTGACCTAATGTGTGGCAAAGGTGACATTCTATGACAGTGCCATATTTAAAGTCACTCTTCAATGCAACCGATTCAACAGTCAATATTTGTCTATGGAGATGGCTGCCTCTGTACTCGATTTTAAACACCTAAACTCAATAATTAGGAAGGGTGATATAGTTTGTATGGCATCACACAAGTCTAGGAAGGGGCACAGGGGGCGCCTTGGTCTAGGAATTAAGCACGAGTGGGGAAGACTATTGTTAGATATTCTTTGTCTTAAATATCTAAGCTTTTCCAGTGACCAAACAGCAATCAAGACCACCGCTTCTAAGTCTTCTTAAATAGGTTTATTTAGTAACGAAGTAGTATACATACAGTACTGATTGATGAATAGATGAGGGTCGTAGGTACTGTAGGCTCAGTATTCTTGGTGAGATGAAGGAGAAAAAGAAAGAAAGTGACCTTGCTCTTGTAAACATGACTATTTATACCCCTCTACCTTCAGTTAGGGTATAAGTTCTTACTATATATATAGATATATATATATATATATATATATAATAGGCAATATATGAATTTAAGGAATTCTATTGAAGCAGTCATAGGATACACTGGCATTCCACAGAAAACCCTCTAATAGCTACATCACGTTATTGATAACATATGTTCCTAGCATTTAAGTTGCATTCAGACCTAAAATGTGTAGAACAGAATAAAAGTATAACAATTATTTCTTACAACTATGCTGTATCTGCACAGACTTCATGCTCTGTCTCCTCATGCTTGGTGCCTTGTTGAAAGCCAGAGCACTTGATGTCACTGACCGATTCAGTGTAATACTGTTTGGGGGGAAAAGATGGCACTGACAACCTGGTTGAGCACATACAGTGACACTAACAAGCTGCTTTGGGCACAAAAATTGCACTAGGAATCTGTTTTGGGTGCAAAAGATGGCACTGACACGTTGCTTGAAGGCAAAGATGGCACTGACAAGCTATTTGGGCACAAAGATGTCACTGATACACTTTTTGAGGACAAAGGTAGGATTGGTAAGTTGTTTGGGAACAAATATAGCACTGATAAATTGTTTGGGGTGGGGAAATGGTACTGACAAGCTGTTTAGAGGCAAAGCTGGTACTGTGGGAAGTGAGTGACTTGGTGAAGGCAGGCAGCCCAAAGACATGGAGTGGTTGCCATAGAAAATCGGTGTGGTGTTATGCCTATTGTGGCTTGTACTCCCTTCCTTCTTTTAAACCACTGACGAGGTCCATAAATCGGCAAGATTACTGTACAGTCCACTGTATCTTGGAATGTATAAACAAAACCCTCTCTTTTTTCATAAAAAGTATAGTCTTAACACATTTTTTCACCATTTTTCACAGGTGGTTCACTTTCCATAACGTATACATTTTTCGCTAATTTGGATACCACACATCAGTTTGTGGAAAATGTTAATACTACTCTTTTAGAAGAAGGAAAAGACAGAGCCATGCTCATAACACAAGTAAGACCTTTTTAGGTGTCATGTTTCTCCTCTTGAGTTACTTTAAATATTATTGTTCTATATTCTCTGGAAAAAAGTTTTCCTATTCTCACAAGAAACACATATGTGAGAATATTTATCATATAACTCAGAATCACACTGAATAGTATGCATTCCACTTGTTCCATTATACGTTCCATTATATTCTACAGGTACATTGTAAGTCTATTAACTATGCCGTTATATTTATTGTCACCGTCTTTGTCAACAGATTGAATTTTTACCTTCAAATTCTGCTGATCCTATTGAATTCACCATCATATCAGGAACAATACCGATTTTGATAAACAATCAAAAGACCACCTTGAACATTTCTAAACTTAATCATGAGACTTGCAAACCCATCATTACAAACATTCCTTCAACAGATGGAAGTACAGTAGTCTACACTACTGTTTACATTACCGCTTCAGATAACAGTGATAATAGACCTGTTTGTTATAATATTGAAAACTCAACCGATTTAAATGAAGATATGATGAGTGAAACTTCTGTGGGTTGTCGATTACATTTTCTGGTCTACAATTTAAATGGAGGAGGTGGAACAGTAGCACTTCAGCCATTTGATGGCTCTCCTGGCATAGATGATATGGGAATATGGTACAACTTCACCATTTTTGCTAATCATCAAGTCCAAGAACCTCCGGCTTCAGATATTACATTTACAGTTGTTGTGGATGATTTAAATAATTATGTCTTAAAATTCCCATTAAGTAAGCATGAAGTTTCAATATTAGTGAATAAAACAATTGGTTCAACTTCACTGACTATGTCTGATCTTCAGGTGGACTCCAGGACCAATGTCTCTTTATCATACAAAATTGATGATCAACAATCTTCCACGTCACCTGATGTGTTTGCCAATAATTATATCACAGGACAAATCGGTTTACTACAGTCTCTAAATTTTGACAAGACAAAGCATTTTCACATAACATTACAGGTGTCTGATGAAGCGTTCCCAGAATTAACAAGCATGACTACCATTGGAATCAATGTACTGGATGTCACTGAAAGGTGTCCTGAATTTAGCCAATCTGTATACAATGTTTCTGTCCAGGAGAACTTACCGAATGGTGGTGTTATCTGTATTTTAAATGTGTCTTATAAAGGTGAGGTAAGGACAATTAACAAATTAGCTAAAGGGAATTAAATAAGCAAACTCTACCATTAAAAAAAGAATAGTCTAGTCCCCAAAATAGCATTTTATGTTTTAAAGTAGCATTTTACTGCATCAGATTGGTGCAGACATTCTTTAGTCAGAGTTTGGGACTTCTGTATAATTCCTCCTCACGTACCTTCTACTAGCTCAGCTCCCATTGATTAGAATGGGGGTGCTAGTGAGCGAATGCACCCTGCTTTCAGTAGCGGCAGCAGGAGGAGGAATTCTATATTGTAAAGAATGAAAGAAGTCTCTTTTCCTAACTCAAATAACTAAGGAAAGGATCACCAGTTTTGATGCAGTAAAATGCAGTGGAGTCCATGCAAATTAGACTCCAATATGCATTTATCAAGAAAATTGAGCTGGATAGGTTTTTTTAGCTTCACAGTTAATTTCAGATCAGTTCATGCTCAGAGGTGGGTAAGTAAGGAATGTTAATACTGCAATAATTTATATAGTAAGTTTTACCAAATAGAAGAGTGCATTCTATTTAAAGTAAATGGCAAACTCACTGTTGATGACTGTGAACAAGTTTACTCAAATCCAAAATAAATATGTTTCTATTGATGGTTATGACTATGAGACAGCTGAGCTACCACTACACTTTGAGCAATGGAAGTATGTTAGTTATGTTCATTTGAAGGCAACTCCTTTGGGTTACTCTTAATCTTGGTGCATATTCTTTTCTTAAAGGAAGGACTGGCCAACATATATTTCACTGTAAATAATACTATGTTTAGTGTTGAAAACAATGGAGCAATGTATTTGGATAATGGAGTGCTGGACAGAGAAAGTACGCCTGAAATTGTCATTGAGGTACGTTACCAGTCCATAGAAATAAAGAGAATGATTTATGATTTACCAAATTGAGTGATTACAGATGAGTTTGCAGCAAAGTTGTGGTCTCAACTTGTGACAATTTGTGTTATTATGCAATACAAGGGGGCAAGCTCTGGAAGGAAGGGATGATCAGTTTCCTTAATGCATAAGTTAATCAAAGAGGGGACTTTTAAAAAGCTTCACTGATTTAATTATGTATTATACAGGGTCAAGTGGTAATTCTTGTAAGCAAAGTAATCCTTAGTTGTCCCATCAACTCAAGTTAGTAAATTGAATTAATCTCTATTTTTATTATTATTACTATAATAACAGACAGGTTAAGATTCATTATGGCAAGATACCACATTTTGCATTACCATTTTTGCCTTCATTTCTACCCTTCTATGTTATCTGAAGAACTACCTTCAGGTACCAGTACATATCTCCATACATTTTACAGGTCCCTGGCTGGTCAGGGGAAATCAGAGGATATCCCCAGTTGGCTAATGATCTCTATGGCTCCCAAAGGTGTGGAGCAGCACCCAAAAATATCCCAGTGAAAACGTTAGTTGGAAAATAACATTACAATCTATCTGTGCTCATTCTTCCAGGTCTGGGCATTTGATGTGGAGTCGGACAGACTGAATTGCAGTGCTCTGGTTATCATAAATCTCCTTGATGTCAATGATAACAATCCAGAGTTTGACAACAAACCAATTATTTTCAATCTACCTGAGGGGGACTATCTACCTGCCACAGTTGGGGAAATATTCGTAACTGATCTGGATACAGGTTTAAATGGACAAGTAATGATCTATTCACCTTCTCAAGAGGAAAGTTTTGTTGTTTTGCAGGTAAGTAACACCAAATAGTCCACCCAAGCAATTTATATAATCCATCAATTTAGCCTCAATGGGGTTTTCTCTTAACAGTGGTTACAAGCTGAGATTTAACTATAATTAATTTTGTTGAACATCAAGACATGCTGTGTAAGGCTCATAGCATGGCTTCCTTTTATACTTTAGTGTTGCTAATTATATTTTCCCCTATAGAATGGAACTATTCTTGTTCGTGGAGTTCTGGACAGAGAAAAGAAAGAGAAGTATGTAATACCCCTAATAGCATCAGACCTCGGTGACCCACCAAGAAAGGTATTGTAAGCTGTGGGAAAATATAAGATGAGCATCTTGTTTAATTACTGAAGGAATGTGAGATCAGTAAAATATGAGGTGATTTGGCTGAAAGTAACGTGAATGTGCAGAATTATGGCAGGTATTGGGTACAGCTAATTAACAAGTATGTTTTGACCTTGTTAAATCATTACTGCCTAAGCAGTCACCAACCTTCTGTCTCATTGCCTCTCAACCTCCTTGGCACATCCATAAAGCAGAGTCTTCTTTTCCTTCTGTACCAAAATGTCTTATGTTAATTTTGTATTCTTCCCTTTTGTAAAAATGGTATCAAATCTATTGCCTGTCTTGAAAAATAAAATATAATAATACCCTAAACATAGAAAAAATACTGTGTTAATAAGTAAAGGAGATAGAATAAAATGTGTGCAGCCTAAAATTTTGGATTGCCAAGGTATTGCTTGCAATGAGAATTGTCACTTGATGCTTTTTCATGCTGAGATGTGACCATGTAGTGAGCCTTTTTGCTCGTGGCTGGGTACGTTTTATATTTTTTTCCTGGTTTTATACTTTTCCCATGACTTTGCTCATTTGCTGCCCATCCTAAACCCTTTAGCCTTTGACTGCTAGTTAGATTTGCCCTTAACAGAGTAGCTAAACCCAGAACATCAAGGTAGCTGGAGGCTCAACCAAAGGGGAACGTGATTGTTATAGGCAGAAAACATTATTTTTCCTTGGTCGTCTTTGACTATGGGTCCTGCCATGATGCATAAGCATTACACCAGGAGAGTTGTGGTTTCTGCTTGTTCACTTCACTGTCTATTATTTAATTTAAGACCCAACACTGGCAGGTTTCTCCAGCTAGAAGGTCTATGCTGGGACTGGATAATGCATAATTTAATTCCTAAGTAAAACCAAGCTCTTCCTGCCACAGAAACTCACTTGGAGATTGGACCTTCATCATGTATAGTGAAGCCAAGGAGTTGAAGCCACAACTCTCCTGCAGGATTTCCTGTAAATTCTCCTTTTAGTGAATACTATTGTCCCCAAACTACAGTATGTCAATGGGAATCTACCAATATGTTTAACACATCATCCGTTTTATAAGGCGGCTCCTATGTTAGTTTCATCCTGCTTAAACTGAATTTACTGAATGCTCATTATAGTTGCTCATATTTTACTCCTGTAGAACTTTGCAGATGCTGTGATAGTCATACAAGATGTTAATGATAATGCGCCAACCTTCAGCCAAGATGAATATTTTGCGCACATTGTGTTAAGTAATATGATCGAAGGGGACCCAGTGATTACAGTGCCTGTTACTGATCTGGATACTGGAAATAATTCCCAGGTTTGTTACAGGTAATAAATAATTATTTATTTTTTTCTGTTGGCCAGGTGTTAGCAAAAGCAAAATGTTTGTACCATAGCCACATTAGCCTTGGACTGAAGGAGCCTTCTAACCCATGTGATATGTGATTCTGCTAACCCATGTGATGGTTAATTGGGATACAATATCTAAAAGAAATTGCTAGTATAATATCATTAAGAAAGTGATGTGTCAAGGTCCCATTACTTTGATAAAAAAGCCACAATGCTGTTTTACGTTACAGTTAGCAATTTCCTTATCACATTTATGCATGATAGACTGAATTTTCTAAATAAATATTTGAAGGGTTTTTTTCTACATGCTACTTTTGGATTTGAGGGATAGTTTTTCCACTTGCTAGCAGATCAAAGAAAACTTAATGTACTTCCTTTTGGATCATCAACCATCCTTAAAACAGCAGATTATTGTTGTATAAACTGGTAAAAAAAACAATTTACAAAGCTTGATTCCCTTTAGATTTCAGCAGGATTATAATGATTTTACCATTAATGGAGAAACTGGACAAATATCTCTTTCAAGTAACATATCTGCAGATTTCAAGGACAGGAGCTTCGCACTGGTTGTGATTGCGACTGACTTCGGAGATCCCCCGCTCTCATCTAGTGGTAAGTGGCCACTGCTACAAATTAAAAAGCACACCACACAGTACTAACCTCTATGAATTACAGATTGTGAATTGAAGCGTTTCTTTAAAAGCAAAAAAACAGTTGACAAAAATAATACAAAAATAAATGTATAAATCTAAAATTATCTATATCTTAATAAATAATCCATCAGTTCTTGTTTTTAAATACAAGCCATCCAGGAAAGAAATGGTTAAACGTATGATGTGTGATCACCAAAGAATGTGTGAAAATTCTGTATACAATATTTAGTGCACATTGCATTTACCAAAATATTGGCTAAATCATCCAGTGGTTTGTGGGCGTTTAATGAGTTAGGGGAGTGTAACTGGTAGTTTTCAGGTGAATGTGGTTTTGAGCCAACGTAGTATAATACATAATTGAATCAATGGGGACTTTCAAGAAATCTCACTGATTTAAAGGGGAGCTCCCACTATTGTTTAACTACTATCAGATCAAAATATTTTTAAAATATTGTACTGTTTTCATTTTTTTAAACAGCTTGACTTTTCGCAAAATATAATATTTTAAGGGAGCTGTTGATTAGTCATTTGTTTGAGTTCTAGCTCTGCTAACTGAGTGCAAGCACCTCCACTCCTTATCATACTGCCTTGTTTATACAATAGAATGGCTCACCCAGCTCTAGCTAGTGAAAGTCTACGAATTGGCATGGCCTTCATGAAGCAGCTCAGTGTGGTGTTTGTGGAAGAAAAAGTCATTCAAAAATTTCATATGACTGTTAACAATGGCGGTCTTCAGGTCTGTCGCTAAAGGAAAGGCAACATTTGATAAAACCAGAGCTTTGCCCAAGCTAACCTACTTTTCCATGTGAAGCATTTTATTCCATGGGACTTCCCCTTAAAGTCCTTCATAACGCATTGTGAAGTTGGTTAGACAACTCAAACTCCAAAATGCTGTCTTAAATTAATAATTTATTAATAATCTTATTTTGGTCTGCTTTGTGAGATTCCTTTTTGTTGTTGCATTACTTAGAGTGACTAGAAAGGGACAAAATAAACCCATAATCATTGAAAAACACCATTGATCTGTTACAAACTTATTTACTTAAAACTTAAGCAAAGAAACCAAAAATGAAGAAAGGAATTGTGACTCTTCAAATGTCTAGGGATTATGTACATTTACGGTCTAAATTAAAACAATGTGTGTGGTCAATCTGTAACTGAACTAATGTTTGTAATACAAGTCTCTGTTTTAGCTTATTATGACTTTTTTACATTTCAGTGACTGTTTTTGTGACAATGGTGGTAAATGATACATCCTTTGGGCTCCAGTTTGTAAATTCTCATTATAATTTCACAATTCCTGAAGAGCAGCCAGTAGCTGCTGAGGTTGGGACAGTAAGAGCCGTCACTGGAAACGCCAGCATCTCCGTAATGTATTTTCTGAAGACATACACCGATATATTTTCTGTTACTAACAAGGGCCATATTATTACACACGTTGTGTTAGATCGAGAGAACCATGACAGTTACAACATTCTTGTGAGAGCTACTGATTCACGTGAACCACCCAATACGTCAGCCACCGTGGTATGATCCATTTCATTTTGTTATAGCACATTCGTCTAATGTTTTATATTCATACACATACTGACCTATGCACATCAATAAGTTTTTTGTTGCTTTCCTACTTCTACTACTACTACTTTCTAGTTATATTTGCCAAGTACCGGTTGTGCCATTTGCCCTGTGTGTTACAAACATTTCCTATCTGGAAGCATAACAAGTACAACATCTTACCCCCAGTTAATTGAATTAACTCCCTTCTACAGTCTAATAGCGCTACATAATCTGATGGCCCTCTATAAATAACATGTAATGATAATGATAATATCACTACTACTACTAAGTTAACACAAACTGACACACTTGAATTTTCATTAATATTTAAGCTGCTATTGAGTTGATGTGACTGCTCGGCCCTTGAAAATTTCCTAAATTCAGTCAAACTCATATGAGTATAAAGTCGAGTTAAGCTGAACTGCTAAATTTAATTCCAGATGCCAGGCCCAGAGTGAATGCGGCCATGTTTACTTTAGTAACAATAAACCAATCATTTTTTATGATATGTCAGATAACTCAGAATTATACTTGAAACTTTCTGTTACTTCAGTATGAAAACTTAATGGATTATTGTTTTTTTAGCAGCAATAAAGAAAGCATTTTATGATATGTCTCAGGGCTATACTTGAAATGTTCTCTATTTGTTTTTAAACTCCTGTCAGTTAAATACAATTTAGAATTTTCCAATAAAAGTTGGATTTTCTCCTTGAAAAAAGTAGACATACGACTAGAGTTTTATGATTTTAAGGTACATGTGGAAAGTAAATTGGTTTGGCTTGGTGGTGTTTCCATCCAGGTTCCCCTCATTTGGCAGGTTTCCTCACATTTCTTGCCAATGCCTTCCAAGGTTTAACAGTTATGAGATATATTTGTGGTTAGGGGCTTCTGGTGTGTAAATCAGAGCCTTAGACATAATGAAAACGTGTCGTTATTAACTATGTTTTTGTGTCTATCCACTATCGCTGGGAAAACTTTAGTGATGAATTTATTTTTGCACAACATAGTCAACACAAGAGAAAGATCAATTATTTGCCTAAAAGCAAATTACAATTATATTTCACTGGCTTAAGATTTGTGGCTTTATATACGAAGGAGCTGTGTTAAAAGAAATTTAAATTTATTTTAAATAACTAAAACAGTAACGCTAACAGGATTAAATCTTCCACCTATCATTCCTTAAAATCCTTTTCATGTGACTAAATCTTTAAAGGAAAAAACCCAAAATCTTCTAACATACTATAGCGTTCAGTTATGTTTTTTTCTAAGAGTGCCAGCAACTTTTGTCCAGAGATACTGCAGAATATTTCCTGAAAAGAAATAATTATTTCAATTAACTTTTAGGTTACTGTCTCCATAAGTGACATAAATGATAACAACCCACTCTTTTCACCACTGATTCATACAAATCTCACATGTCAAGAGAACATGGATTTTATTGATATTGGCCTAATCACAGCTACTGACATGGATACAGGAGATAATGGTTGCGTGACCTATTCGTTGGAAAACGACTTTAACAGCACCTTCCATATAAACAGCTCTACCGGTGAACTGACTATAACCAAGTCTTTGGACAGGGAAACAAAAGACAGTTTTGATGTCAAAGTAGTGGTGAGTAGTTGTGGGTACCATGTGTACCATATATTGCACAGACATCCACAGGGACGGGAAGTTACAAAGGGGTAGAAAGCCTTTCTCTTTCAGAGATAGGACCTAACAGGCCCGGATAGGCCGGCACCATGGGCAAATGACCAGTGGGCCACTGACTGACAGTGCCACAAGACAGCACCGCGCACACAAGTCGGGTGCTGCAGCGGGTGGTTAGATGCTGATAAATCCAGCCACATGCTACTGAGCATAAAAACATAGCGTGCGGCCGTTCATATCCAGCCGTCTACCATCACTGACCTAAAAGTGATCTCTCATGGACCTCTGGGCCTCTCATCAACGCCAGTCCAGCCCTGGACCTATGATGTCTAACCTTGCTCTGTACCTTCTATGAACAAAATTATATATGCACTACCATTTCCTTTTTCACAGGCTACGGATTTGGGAATTCCTCCATTATCGTCTACAATAATTATCCATATTACTGTTGAGGATGTCAACGATAACCCCCCAATATTTAAAGAGGAATCAAATGTTATTTCAGTGAAGGAAAACGAGCCTCCACAAGTGGTACTTAAAATTAACAAATGAAGTTATCTATCTATAAGTCTGATTTAATACGCAATGTGTTTCTCGAGATCTTTTGTTTCATAAGAGTTGGTTGTTTTTTGTTTTTTTTTAGATATTGAATATTCCTGCAATGGATAAGGACATAGGAAACAACGCTCGTATCTCATATTCCTTGGCAAATACCTCACCTCTCTTTTACATTGGATGTGAATCTGGCAGTATTTCCACTCTTCAGCCTTTAGATTATGAGACAGACACACAGCATTTATTAAAAGTAGTGGCGGTCAACCCATCTGATCCACAGCTCCAGAGTACTGCAACAGTAACTGGTAATCCTGGCGTTATATGTTCTGCTACGTAGCAAATTCTACAGTTTTAATACATCTTATTTATGTTGATTGACATTTTGATGATATTTCTGCAGTCAATGATCACATGTCAATTGTACGTTGTCTCACATCCCTGCCGGCGACCAATAGAGTTGCTCTTTTGGACATTTAAATGCCTGACAGCGAACCTATGGATTTCCGCTCCAGTTAGCCCCGCGATGCTGTGTAGGTGCACTTCATTGGTTGATGGTAGAGGAGGCCCCTGCCGGCGACAATGAATATGCAAATATACATGAATATTCACCCGAACCGAACACAGGAACGGGCGAATGCTTGTAGAATACAAAGATTTTTAGTGCAGCAGGTGAAAGAAACATAATGCAGTGGCACAAGCTCAGCATTGGCATAAAACAGTGGAACCCTGGTACATCCATCTACTGCCCAGAAAAGTCTGGTCAGAAGAACTGTGGTTAGTTCTCCAAGATGTTTGGAACAACCTACCTGCCAAGTCCCTTAAAAAAACAGTGTACATAGAAGACAAAGGGTGGTCACAGCAAATATTAGTTTAGATGTTTCTTCTGTTCACTTACTTTTCATTTTGTTAAAGGATAAAAAGAAACCATTAATATGCCTACTTTTGAAAGCATTCTTACTTTACAGCATGTTTTCACAATTGCCTCTAAAATATAAATTAGAAAATTAGAAAGAGGCAACTAATGATCAAATAAATATATAGCAAATATTCCTGTCTTGGTTAACAAAGGATGTCCAGGGCCCTATGCAGTCTATATGGTATGGCTGGGTCTGAATATGACTAAAGTTATACAGAAATTGTAAAGTACCAAGGAACATGTTGGCTTTGTTAAAAATAAATAAATAATAGTAATGCTTTTATGTATATTGTTATATTTGTTATTTCTAGTGAATGTAGAAGATGTGAATGAAGAGACACCAACATTTCAATACCCAGTTTATAACAGGATAATAGAAGACAGCGCCTACTCCCCGGGTCTCCTTCTTTTTGACATCAATGCCTCAGATGAGACCGATGATCATGATAAAGGAGTTCATTATGCTATCTCGGGTATCCAACCACATCTAGCCAGGTTCTATTTAATGCTAATGGATCCCTAGGCAAGCTCTAGTCTCTTTATTGCAATTTTTTTAAGCGTAGATGCTTCTAATAACCAGCCTTAATGCTTACTATAGACTAAAAGCCTTGCCCTTTAGCACTAGAGAATACCAGATTTACAGGGTAGCAATTAACACATTGTCCTAGAATACATGTTAATTGTTGGAATCAAACATTCAAGTGATTTTCATGGCTATGGCTTCACGTTTAGAATTGTCCCAGAAATGATCTTTGTTTTCACAAATGTAACCACATTATCTTTCTGTAGATGGTAACAGTGAAGGACTGTTTGTGATATCAAATTCAACCGGCCATATAATTCCAATAAACGATCTTCCAAGACACAATGTTCCTCTGCACTATATACTAACTGTCAGAGCCACGGACCTTGGGGTTCCTCCTCTATCTGCCTATGTCAAGGTGCTATTATATTACAATATTTAATCATTATTTAAAATGGAAGTTTTCAATATTCCAAAAATAATATAAGCCAATAATCTAAGTTTGGGATAAATGCAAAGCGATTGGTATTTATTAATAAAAAAAAAATTAAAAAAATATTTACCATTGTTTGGGTTAAATAACAGTTACATATGAATAAGGTGTATGACATCCTTAGCTTTAAAAAGCATTATAATAATATCAAGAATTGGTGCTTTTCCCAAAATTATTGTTTAAACATAGAGAGATATTAAGGAAAGGTGCTTAGAGTACTAGAGTTTGGGTCTTTATAGCAGGTCTAATAGTCATACTAGGTGGGCTGAATAGTCTTTATTTGCCATCAAATTCTATGTTTCTATTTTTTTTACTGATGTGAGAAAGTTGCAATAATAACATTTGTTCTGCTTTTACTCCAAGGTATATATAACAATTGCTCCAAACAACATGAGTTTCCCAGTGTTCTCAGCAGACACCTACATGCCTGATCCTATCAATGTCCAGGCTTTGCCATCTACTTTCCTGGTACAGATCTTCGCACATTACTCTATGCCTGTTATATACAACATCACCTCTGGAAATGAAAAAGGTAGTGTCGCTCATTACATCAACTGCTATATTTACTCTTCATGCCATAGTGAGACTAAGATGAAGTTTGATACAGAGTTTCAGATCGAGATTAACTGATACATGACTAGGAAGCAGTAGCCATAGCCAATACCTATCTAAAGAACCCATTATAAATTTTGTATGACTTTTTATAATACAATTAATACAATAATAATACAATTGTTATGTTTATTATTTTTTTTTTATTAGGTTACTTTAGCCTGGATCCGCTAACTGGAGTAATCAGAACTAAGAAGGCCTTGAAAGAAAAGGACTTTCCAATTGATTTGACAGTAATGGCAGTGAATCCCACAAGACCGGATATATTCAGTGAAGCTAAAGTGCACGTGACTGTTAAAGATGATAATAACTTTACTCTTGCTTTTCCAAATGTTCTTGTGGAAGTCAAGTTCAAAGAAGTAAGAAAGTACACTTAATAACTACAGTTATACCAAATAACACCAACTTCCAAAATGTAATAGACTTGGGTGGAATTCTTTTAGTGACTGTATGGAGTACACTGGTTTGGAATCTAATTAAGTATGCAACTCATGCACCCTTAAATTCCAGACATCATTGGAATCTACACAATATCAAACATAGGGAGAGTCACATATGATTCAAAAGAACAAGATTCAGAACAAATAATGAAATTATGAAAAATCAGGATTTTTTTGTCTGGCGATATGACAGCCACATTCTACCTGCAAGAGGACTATGTTGTTGTAATAGTAGGAAGTAATACAAATGGATTATTATTGTAAAAGCATAACTAGAAGTAGAAATTCATTCATCCATTTTTAAATCAGGCATGCAATCCCTAACAATCTTTTATGAAAACAGGAAGAACTTCTGTTTTAAAATATGACGCTACATTTCAAACATCTCCAATATTTGTTTTCTGTTATTCTCACAGGAACAAGCCTCCCCTTCCTTGATTATTCAGCAGAAGGCCTTTGAGAAATCAGGAAAAAATCCTTTAATAACCTATACCATTTTAAATGGCGATAGCGAATATTTCAGTGTAAAAGCCACCAATGGCAAGGTTTATGCTGAAACCACATTTGACTTTGAAGAAGGTCCCACTGAATACCGGGTAGGTTTTTTGCTGTGTATGACACCCTTGTCGAATGCACATCATTTTTCCCAATAAAACACTTAACCGCCTTTATGTTATGACTGTCATACCTGAGAACTCCTTGGGTTTGACCTGGAGTCTCTGGGTCAGTTTCTTCTTTCTTCGTCCAGGGGAGTGACATTTGGCCATGCCCACTCCCTGCCCACTTCCCACCTTCTAAAGGCTGTCTGAAGCTAACCTTGCCCCTATGTGTAGCTAGCCCTGCCCTCTCACAAAGAATTCCATGCATATATACCAAGAAATACTACTCAGTCCCATGTGCCTATTTTACCCATGTGTGCAGTGTTTCAAGCTTGTGGTCTGGATTACTCTCTTAATTCTCATGATTACACCGGTTTAGTTTGACCAGTTACTGGAATTCAGGGATGTTAGTATTTATTAGTAAATACAATATTGTATTAGTGTTACTTAGTAAAACAAATCTATCAGTAGTTTGATAATAGGGTTGCAGACCGGACATGATTAAATTGCTGAAGAACTCATGGGTTCCTCAAACTTGATGGGGACCATATGGGAACCCTGGAGGGGTATTCTCTGACCCAATGGCTGTAATTTTAACAAGATGATGAATGGAAACATTTAACAATGACAACGATATTAAAACAAATCCCTAATCTTCATCTGGTTTTATTTTTGTATCTACAGGTTGTGCTCAGTGCTGAAGTGCATGGATTCCCTGCCACGAAGAAAGCATATTGTACTATTGTAATCTACATTGTTGATATCAATGACTGTGAACCAGAGTTTGAACCCATGGGAAATATGGTGGTTGAAGAGAATGCACCTCGAGGCACACTTGTTGGCAAAGTGACCGCAATTGACAGGGACAGTGGAGAGAATGCATTTATATTATACAGCCTGCTTGGTAATACTGGAGAGAATGCATTTATATTAAACAGCCTGCTTGGTAATACTGGAGAGAATGCATTTATATTATACAGCCTGCTTGGTAATACTGGAGAGAATGCATTTATATTATACAGCCTGCTTGGTAATACTGGAGAGAATGCATTTATATTATACAGCCTGCTGGTAATACTGGAGAGAATGCATTTATATTATACAGCCTGCTTGGTAATACTGCAGAGAATGCATTTATATTATACAGCCTGCTTGGCAATACTTATGTGCAATGCTTGTCTTGCCAGTTAGTCTGAATAAACAAGATGCAATCGTTTTTTTCTCTATTTGCATATTTTATTTATTTTCCAAGTAAAATCACATACGCTGCTGTGGCAGAAATTAGATTATACCTTTGTACAAAAAGCCTTTATCTGCTTAAGTTTAAGGTGGGAGGATTGGATTTTATAGCAGGAGCTGTGTCAATTACACTGTTTTTGTTACCGTATCATGTTTTATTCTATATTACACATTTTTAGCTGTTATTGCTTTTTGTGCTCATATTATGTTTCTTTCTATTTGCTTCCCTTCAGGTGACGACGACCTGTTCGAAATAGATGGACTGTTTGGGAATATTTTCGTTAAAGAACCACCTGACTATGAAAGCCAAAAAAGCTCAGTGTTAAAAATAACAGCCACAAACAATAAAACATCTCCCTTTTATCAGGTAAATGATAAAATGATTCATTGATCATTTTACTTGGTTCATGCTGGTTTCACGGCCAAACTAAATATTTTTAAACAACTCTAAGCAAGAAACTGAAATAACCCCCTCCCTATCGTTATACCCTTTATTCTCAAGGGGTATATGTGTGTCCCTTTTTTGCTTTGCTGTATCTCATGACACGGCTTCCACATCAGAAATGGTCCTAATCAACAGCCTTGGTGCTTTGTGGTTGACATCTCTATGCAATGAGCCGAAACAAAGGTTCTTGACACCTGGGAAAGGTTCAGTGGTCCCATCCCTAGCTGACCTCACATTTGCTTCGGGTGAGAACGGGTGCTGGGATACTTGCTGTTGAGTGGCACAAGTCCACGGCACTTTGTGGCACCAGAGGCGGCTGCCCCTCTTTCCCTGTGTAAGTTACAGCCCTTGTTGTAAGGCAGATAACTATAATCTTGTTGCATGGATGTCAATGAGTAAAATAAATACAAGAACGGTATATGCACCAAATAGCCTTTATTGGTTATTATTGTTAGAAATAGTTGCATTGCATTTAATGCTCAGTATAGAGAAAATAAAGACATAGTCCTCTGCTGTACTAGAGATATAAAAAGGTAACAAAATTGTGGTGTAACTCATTACTGATAACTACACTAAAAAAAAAACACTAAATATAAAAGCTTTTTTAACGTTTGTGCCATTTCTTTCTAATTCTTCACTTGAAATGTGTGGTTATCCTTAATATTAAGAAATAATCCATGCCCGGGAATGGTTTGTTTAAAATGTGTTTTTTTATTATGAAACCTAATATTTAAATTTTGTAGGCCAGCACACAAGTCACAGTTGAAATACTAGATGTAAATGACAATACTCCAGAAATCACACCAAACCAATATTTTGCTGAACTAAGTGTGAATAGCCCCGACGGGACTTTCGTGGTGCACGTGAACGCAAAGGATAGGGATCAGGTAATCACTGTGATCTTTATTGTTATTTCAGCTTAAGTCTGATTGGATAGTTAATTGATCTTTTCACTTGTCAATGCTTCTCAATTTGCTGACGAGCACATGTAGACATTTAAAATAATGTAAACTTTTTGACCGGGTGGTGATTAAGACTGAGACATTCCATTGCCTATTGCTAAGTAGTCAAGGTGTTTGTCTAGTAGCTTGAGCTAAGATAACAAAGCTAGAGCACATACAAAAGGCTAAGATGCAGCTACCTTAAAACATATTATACAAAAACTAGAACTGTTTTAGAGAAGAAAGCAGCAGAATACTTTTGAATCCTTATTTTTAATCGGCGTAATCAAAATGATGGGAGTTCCCCTTTAAGAATTTGTGGGAGAAAATATCCTCATATATTCCAATAATGCCAACAACAATTGATCAAATATTGTTATATTGGTGGATGTGTTGATCTATCTATCTATCCCGATACAGGGGCAGAATGGTGTTATTGAATACTTCATCTTGCCAGACTCAACAGCTTCTGAATGTTTCCTGGTTGAAAATGTGAGAAATGGAACCATTATCACCACTGGAAGCCACATGGAAACGGGACTGGTTAATTTAACAGTACTGGCTAGAGATAGAGGCGCTCCTCCGCTGAACAGCACTGCTATAGTCCTTGTAAATGTAATAGATAAGCAAACCTCACCAGAATTTAGCCCTAACGAAATAAGGTGAGTTCCATTGTATGGGTTTCAGGAACTGGCAGTCATGCCAATGGAGATCAGTGGATTTTTCTTCAGTCTGGTAATTACACATTACACACTATGTCATATGCATGGTTTTACATGGAAATCTTGTGAGATCAGTGTGATGTAATGCTTCCAGCGTTAGTATTCCATGTGATTTCATATGGTGATCTGAACCACCTAATACCAACCTGCTAAAGACTCCAATAGAATTAGAAGTATTTACCTATTTTCATCATTGTGTCCCTCGTGCACAATGCAGTTAGCAGTGTGAATTAGGTTGATGACCACATGGTACAAATAACCCCACAAGAATTAACAAATTATGATGCCTATTTCTCAAAGGCAATAGTTCCATAGTCCTTCTTTCAAAGAATAATCTGCTGATCACATCTGATACAAAGTAGTGGTAAAAAACAGTTTGTCCTGTGCAATAGTGGACTACATATATACAGATTACATAGGGCAAATGACTAAAGACTGTATCTATTAAGATGAGGTCCATCCAAGCACCCTTTGGGGTACCACCTTTAAAAACTGTATAGCACTACAGCGCCATCCCTTTTATTTTAGCATGATATTTTTATATTTGATATCTCATTTACATTTTTCAGGACCACCCTAAAGAAACAAAAAGGAATACGCAAGCCTATTTACACATTTACAGCAAATAATGCTACAGGAAAAAATCTCACTTACATTATTGTTGCTGGTAATGAACATGGTGAGTACATACAGGATTATATATTCTATGCAGGAAAGAAATAAAAACATACTTTAAAAATGGTCTTATCGCTGTAGCAACACTTGTAGCAACAACAGTCTAATGGTTGCTATAGTGACTGGACCACTTTTCATTTTTATACATACCCCTTTCTGCTTGGATTCCTGTAGAATACATTGTGCAGTAATGTGCAGACTCCATACATTTGAATGCTTGCTTGCAGGTTTGTTTACCTTGGATGGACAAACTGGACAGTTACGGACAACAAGCAAATTTATTGACGACACACAGCTGACCTATAATGTGACAGTAGAGGCTGTTGAAATCCCACAATTGTTAGGTAAGAAATGTTCACACAATGTTGTGCAGTGCTTTAAAGTATTTAAATTAATAACTTTCTGGTCTAGCTCATAATTTTATAAATAAAGAGATTATTTTAGTGGATTTAGCATTCCGAGCAAAAAGTAATCTGCGCAAGATCACTTCTTTAGGAAGGCGCTGGTATGGTTGGATTGGATTTATTATACAGTGTTAAGGGTTTCCTGGTGACCTTCCGCACATCATCATCCAGGGATAAATTCTGTACACCCACTGAGATTGAATAATAACGAGGCAGTCTGTCCAAGGCCAACGCACACAAAGTTACTCCTTTACAAAGATCAAGTATCAAGTGATAACTGAAGTTGAAACCTTTCATTGGGCCAACATCTAATACGATTTAAAGTCACAAACCTTTGGGACCCCAATGCGTCCACTAGGTGACATCCTGTGATTCACGCTATTTTATAAAAGGGCAAACAAGATATTTGGGGGAAGATTTGATAGAAGACTAGCCCTGTTTCTGAGATCGTATGTGCATGACTGCCTGCACGCCAGATGTAGCCCTGGGGTAAACTAGCACTTTTTCTAATAAGAGTGAATAATTCTTCACCCATAGAAAGTTGGTGATCCTAGTGAAAGGGTTCACATGCCCGGCACTGGTTAATTTTGCGAGCAAACTATCTAGGACCAGCCGGTACTTAGCAGGAGTGGGGCAGCAGATCCATACTTCTAAACTTTTTATCTTAAACAAATGAAGTCTGATCTTGCCAAATAGCACATTCACTTAAAATGATTCATACATCAGCAGGTTACCTTGGCATTTGTAATTTATAAAGATTAGAAATTTATAAAGGTAGAAAGAAAAGTGCCTCATTTATTATTTCCTTGTTGAATAATGAATTAGGCAGGTACTCTTTGGCACTAAGTGACACAACCTAAACTCCCCCGATGCTGCACCAGCTTATTTGGTAGCCAAAATAAGATGATTATCAATACATATTGAGTATATTATGCTGTGCAGAACAGCTGTATTATCGATCATGCTTTTTTACGTAGATCCTTTACCAAAGAACATAGCACATTTAGAAATATTTGTACAGAGGGTTAATGAAGGCCCCAAGTTTGAGAATCGTTTGTACAAAGCGGAAATCGTAAACTCTGTACCCAGCAAGTTCCCGGTCACCAGAGTAGCGGTATGTTGACAATTTTACATCTCAATATTTTTTATGTTATTTTGTGCTGTATAATGTAAATTGCTGTTAATGTTTTATATTATATTATGTGCTATGAACAGTGTTGCCATTGTGTTTTGTAAAGCGTGAAAGTTGATGGTTAACATAATTGTTTTTGGTGTGCACATGTGTCAGAGGATTTGCATTTTGCAGATATTATTGTGGACAAGGTAAGATAGTTTAATAAAACGCTTTATTAAATGTATATAACCACTCTGTGACGTGCAAGTTTATCACAACACTAGTGTTTTTTTATGTAAGACATTACGCAACAAAATCCCTGTTATACATGTGATGTGTTCTCCCAACTTAGGTTGACCACACAAGCTTGCTTGCTTAGAAGTTACATACATCAACCCTTAATTTCGTATTTCAACTTAATACCTAATAATATAATATATAATAAGTCCTGCTAAGGGGAAAGTCTTGGGTCTATTCATGAACATGTCGAATTTCCTGCCAATTTGGGGGAAACAATTTAAAAACGAAATGTCTATCAACTTCCCCCCCATATGGGTGGATGAGGTCCATCCAAGCACCCTTTGGGGTACCACTTTTAAAGAAAATAAAAGTTCAATTACCTTTTTAAGGATTAAATGTTCTCTCTCCCCTTGACCTTTAATCGGTGCATTCCATTGCCAGCCAACTTGAGCCCCCATAGATGACTTCATTAGCCACCTATTGTTACACCTACCTGTCCAGCCGGGGTCCCACGGTGTTCCTCGCGCACGTCCCCCTCGCGTACTGACGTGCGTCCGACACGCACACGAGGGGGCGTGCATATCGAGCAGGCACGCCTCCCAGCCACTGACAGCTCTGATCGGGCTGCCGCATCATATCAGCGGCGATCGGAGAGATGATCCGCCGCTATATGCTCGCGGCTCCCGACCAGTGCCTCTTCTGCCTGTGTGGCGCTTCCGCGTCATTCGCGGAAGTAACACAGGCAGAAGGTTTTGTTTGGTTGCCATCGCGACGACGCTATTATTGTGCCGGTCGTGATGACGTCATCTTACCTGATCTCCCGCCATTGGTCCTATTTAAGCTTCCTGGTCCTAGGTTTCCTTGCCCGTTCAACGAGTCCATGTAATTGTTCTCAGGGTGTTTATTTCTCTTGTGCCTTTTGATTGATATTTTCGTGTACCAGACCTCGGCTTTGTTCTTCTGACCTTGATCCTGCGCTGCTCGTCCCAACCTCGGCTATTGTTATTTGACTACGTTCCTGTGCTGCCTGCCCCGACCTCGGCTATCGTTTTTGACTACGCTCCTGTGCCGCCTGCCCCGATCCCGGCTTGTTTATCGGATTCTCGCCATTCCTGCATTTTGGGTCCATTACCTGTGATACCTGATCCGACGTAACACCTATGGGATTTATGTCCTTCAAAATTACTACACCTAGTATGTTCAGGTTCTGAAGTTTGTGAAGATATTAGAGCTATTTGTTAGTGAGTCCTCAGCAGAGCTTTGTGTGTCACCATGTGGCTCATAATGATTTATCATTAATCATATTATTAAACGTTGATCCAGACTGAGTTGGACTTTGCCATATGTACTTCATTCGCAAGGGCCTAGTATCTGTCTTTGATATAAATGCATTTTGTTTCCCTAAGGCAAGATATTCAGGAGAAAACCAACCACTTATCTACAGATTGGTGAATCAATCAGGGACTGCATTTGCTATCAACCAATATACAGGGCAGATCGTCGTGGTTTCAGTGACTGGAAAAACAGGGATATTTCAATTTAAAGTCCAAGTTACAGACCAAGCTGGATTGTCTGATATAACTGTAGTCCAGGTATGAACTGTTTAGAGTCTTAAAAAAATAACTTATTTTCAACATCTAAAATGTGTAGAATTACTCTATGCTTTGGGTTTCAAATCCTGCCTTTAGTTTTGTTTTGTTTTTTCACGAGGAAGGGCTGGCAACATTTACCCTTTTGGATTGGGACATTCCAGCCAAATTGCCCAGTAATAAAGTATATTTCCAAAAATGTAAAAAAAAAAAACCAAAAAAACCAAAACCCTGTTAAAGTTAGTTAACAAAATTGCGTTCTGGCTTCTAGAATTTTTTTTTAAAAAAAAATTCCAAGAAGCCTGTTGAAAAAGTCACAGAACTGTAGATTA
>VKOC01017017.1:0-11487 GCA_009364415.1 Spea multiplicata
ATATTACTGTATACAGCACTGGGGGGTTATATTACTGTATACAGCGCTGGGGGGTTATATTACTGTATACAGCGCTGGGGAGAACGTTTTCCAAGATGTAAAACCAAAAAAAGTTGCAATTATTTCCGTATTATTTTTTAACCGTTAGAATTGCTTTGTGGTCTTCTTGCCCCAGAAGGTGCCCCTGGTTACGAGACGGCACCACATATCCGCTCGGCTGCGAGTCGAATCCAACGTCTCCACCTCCCGCTCTGTCCTGAAGTTACTGACTGCACGGGGCTCTCAGGCCGCGCTATGGAAACCGTATAAAATAAGTCAATGTTTCTTTTTTTTTTTATTGTAAGTTAGTTGCGGGGATTTTGTTCGCTTCACCTGGTAAAATGATTTCTCTTTCGCTGATTAAGCAGTTTCGCTGGGATTATAATTTTATTGATAGCCGATTCTGATGGGGCCAGGCTCATGGACTATAAAAGTCGGAAATTCCTTTGTGTCGGATTGCGGTTTGCAGCGCTCATTAAGACGTTTCAGTCCCCTGGCCTCGGCCAAGCTCCGTGTCGTAGCAATATAATATCTCAGTACATATATCGCCGCGCAGAACAGTCATTCAAGGGTTTTTTTTCCGGCTTGTGCCTCTCCCGGCGCTGTAACTGTATCACGCTCCGACTGTTCTGGTTTGGAATAATGAAATTTGCAGATTCCAAAGAGTTGGCTGAAAAAAACAAACATCGGTACTCTTCTGGCTTTCGACTTTTTATTACGTCATAAAAGGCAAACCGTACGCAACGCGGGAAAATTACTATTCCCATATAAAACAATCATCTCCTCTCTGTGAGGGAAGGAAACGTTATGGAGAAAAATAATAAAAAAATGGGTTGAAAAACAAACTTGGCTTTTGGACAATAAGTGGTGGAACGAGAGACCTTTCCGTCGTGGGCGGAGCTACGATAGAACATACTGAATTTGTTTTTTATCATTGTAGTACGGTAGTGTAATGTAATGAGACACTGAGACCTATGGTAGAAAACTAACACCATACCTGCCATCAGTGCTGAATTTCCCGGGACAGTTCCGTTTTTTGGGTCCTGTGCCTTCAAATTCCTCCTTCTCCTCCCCTGACCTTTACAAAGGCTGCCTGAACCAATCAAGAACAATCAGCAACTTAACAATAGAGGAGAGTTAACTTAATGGGGAGGAATAACCGCGCAGATCGGTGAAGATGGCCGCCACCATTGTATACCCATAAGAGGGGGGGGTCTGACAGATCTGCTCTACAGATATTTATAAAGCTGCTGACCTCAGCGCCTTGTAAAGACAGTTTGGTTGATTAGGCTACAAGTCTTTTTTAGGTCACCCGTCCATTTTTACTGTTCCTTGATTAGACTTGTGATCTGATACAAAATGTCACGTGACCCCGCCGGTCTTGGGGGAATCCTACCGATTTGAAATGAAAAAGACTTCTACAATTCGACTGACTTCAAAGCAACACCTGCAATAAATTACCCCGGGGTCCATAATTTGTTACATACCGCGAACGTTGCTCTCACTATATATTATGTCTCCGGTGATATCTTTACATATCCAGAATCTTAGCAAAACAATGGAAAGCGGGTCTTTTGTGGGGTGCGCTCTACTTGCATCATAAAACATAAAACCTTAGTTATTTAACTTATCCCGACATAATTAGAGGTCAAAAGCGGGACATCTGGTTTACCGTTCCCCGCTGATACAAAAGCCTGCGAGGACTGGATTTTTAAAAATTTTTTTTAACGTTCATTGCAATAAAAAAAAAATAATAGAAAGTAACGAAATTAAATGTTTAACAGACTTCATGAATTTTGCAGAAAAAATATATTTATGTAGAGTAAAAAAAAATATTTCCCCTGTTTGATCAGAACTTTGCTGTTATTAGAAACTTTTTAGGGACCCCGCAATCGTTATTTTTTTTTGTCCCTGTTGCATGGACTCAAGAACATTCTGTTGAAGCTCAAGTGTTCCCCATGCTGCCCGCTTATGTTCTCAAAGCGCAACGGCAGGATATGATGTCATCATGAGGTCGTACGGTGAGAAGGAAGGGCCAGTTATGAAGGAGATCTCTGATTTGAGGGATCGGCCAATAGGGCGATCTCCATACTCGAGAACTTCCCACGGTAGGCTATTCTTTCCTTAGGGAGTGGTTTTATGAAAGGGCATGGCTAGCCAATCACGTGAGCTGGCTACCCTCGCAAGGGGCGTGGTTAGCTGTGCCATGAGTGGCGCTAGCTCCAGAGAGGATTTCTTGGGTTAGGGGCGGGAAGCCTAAATGCCTCACCCTTGCCCTGGAGACGAAGAGAAGCAGCCCTTCAATTGGAGACTCAAATACCGAGAGTTCCCAATATGGCGATCAACCCCTATCAACCATGTAGTTGCCCCCACCTTGTTGCCCTTTCTTATTGAGTCACCCGGTACCCAGACCGGCCCCGTTCAAAACAGTAGTAGTTACATGGAACCTATTCACTTCACCAAAGAATATACATAAAGTTTTTAAAAAAAGGTCATTTAGATGCTTTAAAAAAAATGTAAAAGAATGAGAATTACTCTTTTTCAATAGGTGAAAAAATACAATTCTTGGGTGGGCTAAAAAATGCGTATGAATGGGGCGCAAAGGGGCTTCGTGCGATGTGTCTGTCTACGATGACTAGTAAAATGTAAAGGACCTACGTTAAAAAAGATGTTGTTTAAAAGGAAAAAAGTGTAGGAAATGAGGTTTTTTGCAATAAATCACGGGAGAGAAATTGATCTGATCTCTATTTGCGTTTCGACGTATTACAATATAGATTTTTTTTTCTCTTCCCGTGAATAATAGCCCTCGCTTTGCCTTTAAAGTTCTCCTCGGAATGAATGAAATGAAAAGCCATGCGGCTATTATCTCAATTCCTGGTGACAGATACAGAACAGGCCGCGGAACCCGACGCATTTTTTTAACATGTGGATAGAAAACATTAAAAAAAATGCCCTAACAATCGCGTGTTATTGTAAGGAAGTATGTTGGGGAGAAAAAGGGGGGGCTTTTATATCATTTACAATCGTGGAGCTTAAGAGCAGGTTGGAAATAAAACATGCAGATATACGAATGGGCTTACGGAGAGTTCTGCGAGGAAGAGGAGCTCAAATTTCACCCGCGCATTCAGCCACTGATGATTAATACCCCGCTGTGCGCGCCGCGGGTAATTCATCAGCACAGAAGATCTGTGTTTTGCCCTAATAAAAATGTCCCTTTTATCTTAATTAGAGTCGCCCCTGAAACTAAGGGTAAAGGGGTCATTCTTTTAATGTCTGTGTCGTGTTTGTTTAAATAAAGTTGCATGGTCAGAAGGATCAGGCTGATTATTAGCAGCATGCCAGTCAGATCAGCTGCCAGCGTGCCAGTCTGATCAGCTGCCAGTATGCCAATAAGATCAGCTGCCAGCACACCAGTCAGATCAGCTGCCAGCATGGCATTTACATTTCTCCCCCTGCCCTGGTGCCTGTTACGATGATAACAAGCAGCCATGTTTGACCATGTAACGGCTACATTGCCAACCAGGTATCACATGCGTGGTTGCCACTCAAAGGGTTAAAGGTCACCTCCCCCTTTTTTCTTTCTACAACCCCCATGACTCTCAACCGGATCCCATGTACACTTTCTCTCTTTTATGACGCCGGCTGAGGCTCTGCCCAGGTTTGGCGACGGCAGACCGAGCCACGCTGTCCAGGTTGGCGACAGCAGATGAAGACATACGACAGATGCCGAAGTTATCCAGGGCTCCCTGCAGCTCGGTGCCGAGGGGCACATCAAAGACCCCCCGTTGGCTTTAAGTTGTACAATTGTGTTTTTCTTATGTTTTCAAAAGCTTCTGTTGTAGCTTTACTGTAAGTGATTCATCAGCCGCTGAGAGAATGCGGCTCCTGGAAGACGAATGAGTTCCTTGTAAGGCTCTTTCCAAGCGATGTTAGTTCCTCTTTAACCCATTGGGAGCAGCTTTTTTGCTCCAGCTTCCAGAGAGTTAACAGGGGTTGGTCTGTACGGGAAAAGGGGGGGGATCCCAATTCTAATATATATATTTTTTACAAATGATGTGTGATAAAATTCTTAAAATGTATAAAGTGTCAATATGTTCAGGAATTGCTGTGCCATGCGATGACAGCTCCGCTCGGAAGAGCTTGCAATCTAAAGAGATATAGGGGGGTAGGCCTTGAAGCTCACATTTGTTATGAAAAACAAAATAAAGGAAATAATGCAAAAAAAAAAACCCCATGTAATAAATTCTTGTCATAGATTTGTTTTATTTTGTAAATCTGGGAAAAATATTCTCATGCATCATATATTTTGTGTCTTTGATTATTATTGGAGTTCAGAAAAAAAGAATAAAAAAAAATATTGGTTGGAAAAAACGTCAAATCTGCTTGCAGAGGTCTAGGTGTCAACCTGTTTGGTCAAAACTTGAGGGGTCGCTCATAGGATCTCACCAACATGCGCGTGATCCCTACTGTCCCCAAAGCCAGGATACCGAGGCAGCTCAGCGGACAGATATACCCAGCCACGCTTACTGTGGATACATGGAACCGCCTCCCAGCAGAAGTGGTAGAGGATAATACAGTGAGGGTATTTAACATGCGCGGGACAGACATACGGCTCCTGAATCTAAGACGAGACCAACGACTGATTAAGGTTTGAGTCGTTACAGCAGGAGAAACGGGCGACTAGATGGGGGCCGGATGGGGCCGATCCGCCAGCAAATTCCATGTTTCTATGTCCCTGGCAGCCCCACTATAGAAGAATACATATTAAAGAGCATATAATGGCTGGAGCGTCCCTCTAACGAAACAAGAATAGGGATTATTATGAGGGCCATTAAAATATTACCAAAAACCTGTTTTTCAACCAGAATCTCGCCTCGGAGGGTTAAGTCATTTACGTTCCAAGCTGTTTGTAACTTCCCTTTCAGTTACCGCTTTATTTCAATGTTGGGTTTCTATGATCTGTATTTTGTTTTCCATTTTAATAAAATTTCAGTCTAGACGGGACTTCTTTGAAATTTGGCAAAAAAGGTAAAGTGCGGTTTATAGAAAACAGCGTAATGCGGTGCGACCGGCCAGAACTGGCCACCGCTGCCCCGATGTGACTCAGCGTAGAATTAATTGGAGAATTACCGAAATGGAAAGGTATTCATTGGAAAAGTGGGTCCAAAAATGGCAGAAAGCATTGGAGACGTACGGAAAATAAATACTCCCCCCCCCCGTGTCTGCATTGGGTAACCTAAAACAGTGAAAAAAAAAGGACCTAAGGGGAGTCCAGTGGAAAAAACAAACAAAATACTTTTCTTCTTGAGTATAAAATACTGTCTGTCAGGCTCCGGCCCCTCTGTTACTCCAGGCAGGGGGTCCTTACCTCCCAGAGCCGTTTCCCCGTCGGGACGCGTGGGGCGTGGAGTCTCTCGGAGAAGAGACTCGCTTCACCTGGACGAAACTCAAAGAGCTCCCAGGTATGTATATGATGTCATGTCCTGGCGCCAAGCATGCGCCGTGCGGAGGGAGGTCACTACGGAGGCTGTGTACTTCATAGTCTATTGGGGCCGGTTACAAGGGAGATCTCTGATCTCTCCGACTCACCCAAGGATGAGTGACACAGGCAGCCTGGTCGTCCAATAGGAACTCGGCGAGAATGCGCCATTGGGGTAGCCAACGTACAGGGCCATTTGTAAAGAAACAGTCCTGGCTCCCTGTTCATTCCTCCCAAGTATCTGGCTTCATGTAAGAAAGCCATGATTTTAAGGTCTCTTCAGCTATAACCCCCAGCAAAGGTGACTTGATTTGGGCATCTGAAACAAAAAGGAACATGGAGAGAAATTATGTAACGGGGCGGAATAATCATCCAGATCCTGAGCACGGGAAGTTAAGATCACTGCTCCACAGGAGGGTTATATATACACCGATCAGCCATAACATTATGACCACTGACAGGTGAAGAGAATAACACTGATCGGGGTCATGGGGGGCCGAGGCTCATTGATGCATGTGGGGGGGCAAAGGCTGGGCCCATGGGGTCAAATCCAACAGACGAGCTGCTGGAGCACAAATTGCTGAAAGATTTACTGCCGGTTCTGATAGAAAAGAGTCAGAACACGCAGAGCATCGCAGTTTGTTGGGTATGGGACCGCAGAGCAGTCAGGGGGACCGCAGAGCAGTCAGGGTGCCCACGCTGACCCCCCTCCGCTGCCGAAAGCACCTACAATGGGCACGTAAGCGGATAAACTGGACCGCGGAGCGATGGAAGGAGGTGGCCGGTCTGATGAATCCCGTTTTACGTGGATGGCTGTGACTCTTATTTCAAAGTGAAGTCAAACGGCCCCCATCGCACCTCCTAGATAAGTCACAGCAGGAGAAAAGAAAGTTGCTGGAAATGTTGGCGTTTTTTGGGGGGAAATCCCTCGCTTGAGTTAATATGGCCGCTTTGTATGTCAGAATTCTGGCGTTAGAGCATCCAGTAACCGTGGAAACACTATTGTTCCCTGTCATGCTATTTCCTGACAAAGACAAACGAGGAACATGTTATTCACAAACGTCTTTTTCTTCAAATTAACTCATCGCACAAATCTAAACAGTTTCAGGTCTGAACCGAAACATCTGATCCTGCTTTACTTCCCTTCGCTGCGATACTCTGCGGGTGTTCAGAGGCACAGAGGTCTCAAATTCTTCAACAGAAGGTCACCAAGAAACATTTTGCAAACCATGATATGGGACGGCTTTCTCATCAGGGATTGGTTTCAAGCATCCAGAGCTGGTCCAAACACCAGACCATGGAGGAGTGGTACGCTGCCGCTCTGGAGCTGCAGCTTCCATCCAATTACATACCCCACCTCAAGCATTTCAGCTGTTAAGGAGTGGTACAGGTAGGGAGGGCTGTAACCAGAGGAGTCAGGTGAGGTTGGGGGAAGGGAAACCCACTCACCCACCCTATTGAGCGCAGATCTCGACTGGTTTTACAGCTGCCTGGGGAGATCAACCAGCCCGTGATCCCCAATGTCTGCGAAAAACGGGACAGTAGGGCAGCTATAATCAGGACTTGTCTGCGAATACAGGGAAAGTTGGAAAGTATCTATCTATAAGGAACTATAGAATCAGATAAACGCAAATGAGGAAGCCCGGGTAAAAGTGGATAAGGAATAAAAAACTTACATTCCTTGTATCCTAAAATTATTAAAGTGTGCACATCTTGGAGCTGGATTGTCACTGGACATGTTCTTTTTTTGCTCACCGTAAGCATACCCGGGGACCTTCTGGCTCCAGCTACCCGAAGCCCTCGCCGGATGCGAATAGGAGGTTCCGCAGATATTGGTAATGGGAAGTGGGGAGTGCAACCGTTTCCACGTAGTGACCGGGACAAGCGAGGAAAGAGGGGCTCTGGCCAATCTCTACATCTCTGCATTTTGGCCGTGGTTGCTTCAAAACCTCGAGGTCCGTCTAGAGCCCCCTGACCATGGTCCAGGCCAGGCCACCTTTAGGTTGATGGCGAGGTTCACGCATCACCTTTAGTTTTATGACACAGCTGATAAGCGCACTGATCGCCTCGTAGAACTTATTTGTTTTACATTTCACCAGCCCAAGCATTGTGCGGCGCACAGGAATTTGTGACTTTTTGGGAGAGCGGCCTTGAAGAAAAGAAGAAGGGGACCTGGTGTCCACTGTGGCCCTCTTGCACGTTTTGGCACCTTGTTTACTTCATTTCTTCACAGCGGAGCACCTGAACCCCGGAGCTTCAAAAAATACTTCAGGCTCTGCACCTCTTTTGATCATCTCATTAGAGGCCTCCAGGCTTTGAAGACACCGCTTGCTTGCACGATACTATGTGTCCAATTGCGTTTTGCGTGTTTGTGCCTGCGCGGGGTGACAGAACACATCACATTTCCACAATCCCGGTGGCATTTGCTCATAGCAACCCAAAGTTTTAACATGTTCCCTGTCATGTGCGGAATCCTCATACATTATATGATATTTGCAGAGGTGCCACTCGCTGATAACTAAACACGAAAATCAAACAGGAGGAACAAGGCAAACATTTACCCTGAATATTTATAGTAAGCAACGAAGACGTCGATACCTGGGCCATGGGCGGCTTACTGTACAGCCACGCCATAGGGCAAAAGACACTACACATAGGTTATACAAAGTGTAACATCTTTCCCAAGTGGTCTTATTTAGTTTCCTCCCCTAATGCCCTCTCTCCTCCTCCAATGCCCATCTTTTCTAGGAGGTCAGAATGTTTGCTGGGTATGAGGGGATCGCAGGGTCTACAGCCCTAAAAGCCCCGATAATGTGTATAGAAACAGCAAGAAATGGCTTTATAAATTTAACGGGGTAAAATAAACCCCATTATTCTTCTAAATGCCTCCAAGAATGTCAATTTTGGGAAGAAACGTCTTTTTGTTGCAATAAAAACTTGTGCTCTTCCTATATCACATTGAAACGTGGAATTTACTGGCCCACTTGGCCCATCTAGTCGTTCTGTTGTTCTGGTTTAATTTAATCAGCCCTGACATACATCGCCTTTATGCTGACAGCTGGGTCTGTCCAGATTCTAACACAACTTATGTTCAACTTCTTTACTTTTACAAAAAATAAATATTATATAATCTTAACAATTATCTAACAACTATCTAATACCATTTATCTCCTATTCCACAGTCTATTAACGTAGAGCCGGTGGCAGTTGTGTGCCGGTGACCACCCTGTGCAGGGCTCTGAAGGGCCGCCGTTTCTTGGCCTGAATTAGGTGGCGGTTTGGGGATCTGCTGTTTCTGTGGACGTGCAGCTGGCTGCGGCTTAGGTGTAGGTCCCGCGGGCCGCGTTGCTTTCTGGCGCAGTGGAAGGAACAGCGATGAAAGCTTGAATGCCGGTGGGGTGGGTTTCGGAACTGATGAAACTTGAGGGGCTGCTTTCTGCCCAGGAGACCGAATGTTTTGGAGGATCCACTCGAGGAAGTACTGAGTGTTGGAGTAAACTCCTGGCCTCTTTGATTTGGCGCAGCCCTGACTCCAATCACATAATACGTGGGGCTGTCCGGGTCCATGCACATGAGCGGCCCTCCGCTGTCACCCTACAGGGGTGAAAGAAAAGAGGTAGAGGTTTATAACAAACTGCTACAGATCCGCTGCGCTCCCGCCTGCAAAACCTCTGCCTTTTATTGAATAAAGTGGAATTTCTCAGGAGAGCGGTGGTCTCAGCTCCCTGTATTCACTATGCATTACACGGGATCCTTCCCGGCCCTGCATAATGTATTATTCAACCAGTAAGGTAAGTCAAGAAATCTCACTGATGTTATATGCTTTTACAGGACAAAGATATTTTTCAAGCTGGAGATCATTGGGCTTTGCCCTTAATAGAGTTAAAACTGCAAACTCTCTATTTTCACATACAGAGGCAGGTTTATAAACTGTGCTTAAATATATAGATTTGCTTCCTTATGGCGGCTGTCAATTCCCCCTTCTTCGTATCCGGCACACAGATTGTACTCGTAGAGTCTACACTTGGCCAGATCGATCTGATTTACCCTGGCCTCCTGAAGGATATCTGCCGTTTGGATAGCTGTCAAGACATCAAAGATTAAACTAATTAATATCACTGAATCAAAGGGTTACCCAGGTTAGATCATGGAGTCCATGTATGAGGATGGCATATGTGTGGCTACACAACCATTTCCAATGTGTCTGGGCTTCACCAAACCACTGGCAGAGACATACCAAGCAAATGGAGAAGGTTTGGGACACTAATGGATCTTCCCAGGAGTGGCCACCCTGACACATATATCAAAGAGCAAGGCATATGGTCATCCAGGAAGATGAAGAACAAGAAACTGAATGCTGTAGAAGGGCCTAGTCAAAATCCAGACCTAATTCCTGTCAGGATTTGCCTAAAACCAAGGTGCACACCCCACTGGAGTTATTCAGCCTGATAAAATACCCAAGCCCTGAGGTAGAATGACCAAGGACTTAAGATGACCCCAATAGCGTGGAAGCTCATGTAGAGAGTAATATGGTAGAAACTGGATGGTAAAGTAGTAAAGCAGCTGCCGGAAGGCTAGATATCTGTAGGTAGGAGTTCCTCAGGTAGATACACCGAACAGGTAGTCCCAGGATACCAAGCCACAGGGCCAGCGTAGATCAGTTTTGGTTATATGAATTGGCCATAGCATAATTAAGGCACACTCTCAATAGGGTGTGAACCTACTCCTACCTCATACATAGGGGGCACACCAAGCAGTTTATACGGCTACCAAAACCTTATTAATGTTTTGGGGGAGGCGCAATTAACATTCAGTGTGACAGAATAGTGATCTGTGCTCTGAACAAGATCTTAAGGAAAAGGAATGATAACGTTGATAATATGAGGAACTCTCTCGCTGCATTATTGGATAACACTGGGTTACACAATATACCCACCCATGAGGAATATCAATATTGGAGTGTCGATCACAGGACAATATCACAATATGTAGATATTTGTTTATGGGATATAGTAGGTTCGACTAAAGCATACTTAAAGGATATCTTAGATCTAAAATAGAAATATATTTAAATTTAAGTGACGTGATGTGACTTCATTTCACACCAATATAACACATATTAGGTGCCATGAGGCAGTGCAATATTTTTTAAATAAAGATAGCATTTTATGTTATACAGTATAGCCCGGATTCTATAATAAACAATTAGATCAGGCATGTCCAAACTTTTTTCGAAGAGTGCCAGATTTGATGAAGTGAACATGTGCGGGAGGTGACCGACCATTTTGCCTGACATCTTGAACCATAATTTGAAATGCAAATTGCTAACATTTTATGCAAAGTTTATTGATAACGGCAAACTTTTCACTTTGTGACTCATTTTGGATGACAAATCTAAACAGGTGTTAAATCACTCTGCCTTTAACCCCTTAAGGACCGGGCTTATTTTTCGTTTTCTACCCTGTGGGACCGAGGCTGTTTTGACACTTTTGTGGTGCTTGTGTTCAGGTGTAATTTTCTCCTGACCAATTTAGTGTACCCACATAAGTTATATATTGTTTTTTTCAGGACAAGATGGGCTTTCTTCAGATACCATTATTTTGATCGTATCATCTTGTTTACTATAAAAAAGTTAATAAAAACATGGTGAAAAATTGAAAAAAACACATTTTATGACTTTTATTTGAAAAATCTTTTACTCACCTAAAAAAGCAATAAAAAAAACTAGCTAAATAGATTCTACTACTTGTCCTGAGTTTAGAAATACCCAATGTTTTTATGTTTTTTTGCTGTTTTTTGTACGTTATAGGGCAATAAGTACAAGCAGCGTTTTATGATTTCCAAATCTTTTTTAACAAATCTGGTCAGTCTGCCTCCATCTCCTCTTTGGAACATCTTTGAAGCCGGTTAACTCAAATTAACCTATTCAAACCATATATTTTTGAAAAATAGACACCCCAGGGTATTCC
>VKOC01017018.1:0-36630 GCA_009364415.1 Spea multiplicata
GATGTGCAGACCCCATACTGCTGGCAGCATCAAAACACAAGGGGGGCAGCTAGCTAGGTTTCAGCATGTACTGGCTGACTTGGCATGATAGGAGTGTGATTGCTAAAAGCAATCAAAGTCCCATCATGCCTAGGTTCCAGCACTTACACATCCATCCAGTAAATGCTGGAACCTAGGCATGATGGGACTGTGATTGCTGTTAGCAATCACACTCCTATCATGCAAAGTCAGCCACTACATGCTGGTACAGACCCCATACTGCTGGCAGCATCAATACACAAGGGGGCAGCTAGCTAGTTTTCAGCTTGTACTGGCTGACTTGGCATGATAGGAGTGTGATTGCTAACAGCAATCAAACTCCCATCATGCCTAGGTTCCAGCACTTACACATCCAACCAGTAAATGCTGGAACCTAGGCATGATGGGACTGTGATTGCTGTTAGCAATCACACTCCTATCATGCCAAGTCAGCCAGTACATGCTGAAACCTAGCTAGCTGCCCCCCAGCATGTACTGGCTGACTTGGCATGATAGGAGTGTGATTGCTAACAGCAATCAAACTCCCATCATGCCTAGGTTCCAGCACTTACACATCCAACCAGTAAATGCTGGAACCTAGGCATGATAGGACTGTGATTGCTGTTAGCAATCACACTCCTATCATGCCAAGTCAGCCAGTACATGCTGAAACCTAGCTAGCTGCCCTCCAGCATGTACTGGCTGACTTGGCATGATAGGAGTGTGATTGCTAACAGCAATCAAACTCCCATCATGCCTAGGTTCCAGCACTTACACTCATACAAACTCATTTAAGCCACCCCCTTACCTGCACTGCAGCTCCTCGATGCCGCTCACAGACTTCAGCAGGGGGCGCGGCCTCCCTCTGCGTTCTCTGCTGGCTTCCGCTTCCTCTATGCAGTGCAGAAGACCCTCCCACAGGTAAGTAGCAGGGCTCGAGGTGCGGCCCGCGTAAGATCGGTTGCCTTGGCTGCCGATCTTACGCGGGCTGCATCCTCTCTCTCCTCCAAATTTTAAAAAATAAAAAATAAAAAAAAAACGGGATTTAAAGTCGCATTGCGACTTTATTCCAAATTCGGCAGGGGGGCAACAGGGGGGGCAAGGACTAACCTAGGGGGGCATTTGCCCCCCTGTAGCGACGCCACTGGTCTTAATAAATAAAAACACCACATTATGCAGCATTATAAGAAGAAGCAGCCATTGAAACAGGTCGTATGTGTTTGCATTGTAGGAGTCGTACACGGAAGTCCAGTTACTGCATCACACATGGAGGGATCATAACGGTGCCACTGCAATCTGGACTATCCCACTTTGTACTCTCGTTTTTGCCTACTCGGTGGACTGAATTTTAATGTGAGATTGGATATTTTATTTAATTTATTAAAGATGATTATATTTGGTTTTTGCCTTTTTTACCATTGTTTGCAGACACACATTTGACATCCTTGGGATACCCTTGTGGAAACATCTCGTACTACAAAAGAACAGCGTCCCCCAGCACATCATTATAACAGCAGTGATTATTCATTTATATTGTAAGAGTATCTCCAACATTTTGTATTTTTTCACATTTGTATTTTGGGTATACTACATCATAAGTATTTTCTCTTCTATTTCCCCATTTATGTGCCAATACATTGGAGACTTTTAGATTCAAGTAAGGAAAGTATCATCTCTTTATCCAGCTTGTCCAGTATTTCTGGATTATAAGGTCGCTTTTTTTATCACATTTACATATGAGATAACTGTGAAGTTTATCTATTGTGTACCAGCAGCACTCACATTCATTCCACACATTGGTGGCCTATACTACAGCACGTTGAGCTTATCAGCACCCTTTAGTTTCTTGATGTTTTCTGTTATAAAATCTACATTGTTTGGTACAACAACTAAGGATTTCGCACATCAATACATAAACATTTTTCTTGTTAAATAAAAATACCACATTATGTTTGCCGAGTGATAACATTCCGGATACATGACCATGGACAATTATTAGCTGTTAGACATCATCAATATTGTGACAAATAGTTTAAATAAGGTAACCACTGATAATCCCAGTGTTAAAACAGAAGTTTTATTCTAGTTGTGAGATGACGACATTCCTACTGGTTTGCATCTAAAAAGTTTGACATTTGGCCAATTCTGGTTTCTGGCCAGACAACAGCTTTCTGGTTCCAATAACATAAAGGGTCAGTACCAGACGACAGTGGCAATTCCTCAAGACAGCTACTCTAACTTGGGTGGTACAAGTACTCACACAAGTATCAAGGGCCACGGCCCAAATGGATGATGTTCCGGTGGGTCTAGTGCAGCTGCTCTGCATAGGTGTAAGGCATTGGGAATGGGACGTGTGGCCACTGCTGTTGGGAATTTCCAACTCCTGCATCACTCCTTTTGTGCTGCATCTCATGCAAACTATGGAGAACCACGTCTCTACAACAATGCTCAGCTCAGATTAAATTATTGGGCCCTTTTTTATTTAGAATGACAAAGGGTTCACAAATGAGTAGGTCCCTGCCACCTTCTGGAATCACCTTTATTATAGAACGAAAGGGTAGCCCCAGAGTAAGGACAGCCAAAGTGGTGTAGCAACAGTGTTGGCATCAAATTGTGGCCCACCCTAATGGCATGCACATGTTGAAACCATGTTTCACTGTAAAATAACCATTGCAGATATGTAGCCAGTGACATGGCAATCTGTTATAATATTGGGTAGGATTGTGTGAATGTGAAAAATAACTCCTGATAGCATTACATCTTCTTTTTTATGAAGTTTTAGAATATCACACTCACTATTATATGATGGAATATATATACCAAACACACAATCATATATGTACTATTATTGTTATTATTATTATGCAAGTTCCAATACATATGAGTACCAATTTCTCTCATTTCCATATTATCTGTGTGGACATTCTGTTATTGTAAGGGTCCTGGTATAACCTGCATGACCTATATCCTAGGTTCTCAGCCAGTTGGAGATACTACCAAAGTGATCCGAGTACCAGAATCTCTTGAATTGTGCATAGGCTTAGGAACATCCTGTCAAAGCTGATACTATAATCAGAAGTTAAGCGTGACAAACCCTGCTAAAAAAGGTTAGACAAACGATAAAAGTGCAGAAATAGATATTTTAGTTTTCCACCGACCTTTGCTTGGCAGACAATGCTATCAGTGGCTCCATATAAATCATAAATACAGTCAAACAAAAGTTGACCAACTGAAATATGTACTTCTACACATCAACTATCTCCCTGATGAAATATGGACATAAAGGATGTTTTGTTGAAGATTCTGCCAAAATTATGGCCACTGACAGTGGTAAAGTGGTAATGGCAATTGTCAGTGGGTGGGATATATTGGCAGCATTTGGTCCTCAAAGTTGATGTGTTAGAAGCAGGAACAACTGCAGCTTTTGTAGGGTGTTTCCGGTCTGCAGTGGTCAGTACCAAAAGTGGTCCAAGGAAGGAAAAGCGGTGAACTGGCGACAGGGTCATTAGCAGGCAAGGCTCATTGATGCATGTGGTGGGGCGGAGACTGGCCTGTGGTTAAATCCAACAGACAAGCTACTGTAGCTCAAATTGCTGAAAATTGTACTGCTGGTTCTGAAACAAAGGTGTCAGAACATACAGTGCATCACAGTTTGTTGCCTGTGGGGCTGCATAGCCACAGACGAGTCAGGGTGCCCATGCTGACCCCTGTCCACTCCGGAAACCTCCTACCATGGGCAAGTAAGCATAAGAACTGGACCCCAGAGAAATGGGAAAAGGTGGCCTGGTGGCCTGGCATGATGAATCACAGTTTATTTTACATAACTTGGATGGCCCAGTGCATGTGCGTTGCCTGTAGAACACATGGCACCACCTCGCAACTTACAGGACTTGAAGGATCTGCTGCAAACATCTTGTTGCCAGATACCACAGCACACCTTTAAATGTCTAGTGGAGTCCATGACTTAATGGATCAGGGCTGTTTTGGTGGCAAATGGGGGGTCTATTAAGCAGGTGGTCATAATGTTATGGCTGATCGGTGTATATATATATATAGATAGATAGATAGATAGATAGATAGATATAGATATAATCAACATAGCAGATAATATTTGAGTATTTAAAGTATACATTAAAATATATGAACCAAATATGATATTTTCAGAACTTTTTTCAGGCATCCTCCTGCATTTAAAAATAAACTTATGTCTCTTGGTTAGGTCAATAATAGATTAGGGAATAATGCAACACATTTTGTTCTTTCCAGCTGTGTCTACTTATTGTTGCATTCTATTATTGGGCAGATATTTAATTTGTTAAATTTATAGGAAAGTTCTGTGTTAAAGTTGCTACCATATAAGGAAAACAATTTCTGTATATTTCTAGTCACAATTTTTAAATGTGAATTTAAATCATAACAGACACATCAATATTGTTTTATTTTAGTATTTTATTAATAAAACAATCAAGTAAGTCATGGCATTCCGCAAGAAAGAACTAGGTGATGCATGAGACATCTAATGATACATGATGTTGGCAGGAATATAACCAGTCAATTTCTTTCTTGCATGCAAACAAATCCATGCAAACAATTACATATTGAATATAGAATATATTCTATAGCTCAGTTTCTGAAAGGATCTTTAAGTACTCGTAGATATCATCAGCGTGATACACATACTTTAGTCATACTGTCTGTTATAGAGACATTTGCATGGTTAATAGGTTTTTTTATTTCTCCAAAATACGTAGACAATAATATTATTTGATAGTTGACATCAGTAACTTCACATCAACACATACACCAAATGTCAACCTACTATCCAGAAATTATTGTTCATTTTTGAGCCAAAGTTGGTCTAGATATTTTATGTTCAGTGTTACTTATGCATGCTCAGATTTACTGATTAGGCAGTAGTCATTCTTCAGTTTTTTGTTTGGTTTTTTGGATTTTTTAAGATTATAATTCTTAAATTACTATAGCAACAAATGGAATGTTCCGTATCATATGAACTTTTATTGTTTAATCACATTACAGCATGTGTATTTGTAAGTAAAATTTATGTTATTGATTAAATGCACATGTTAGTGAATATCACAAGTCTTCTTCATAACAGAATAATGAAACAATAGAAACCCCATCATGTATACAGAAGCTTACCACATGTTGAAATTTGTCTACTTTGTACATTAATAAATCCCTTATTTTCCTGTAAGTTTATATTGCTTGTACCCTTTCATTGCACATGAATGGATTTTTAAAATACTAGCTTATGCATTTTCTTTTTCATTTTCAAAGACCAAATGCAATTGTAGGGTTATAAAAAATGTCATCTTTTGCATTACAGGTTGTCAAAAAGGACAATACAGGCACAGAATACAAAACAAGAAAGCCAGTATAATGGGTTTAATAATAGGGTACTCAATTGTGTATAAAATATGACAGAAGGAGAAAGCAGGCAATCTTTAAAATGTAATTACCTTATTATAAGAATGAAAGTAGGACACATGTTTACATTCAGACAAAAGAAAAATATGAGGTTCTTACAAGATAAGAAAAGTCACCGAAGAATAACAAGGCTATATGCATGCATCAGACAAAATACTGTGAACTTTCTGCATACCTGATTGCAATACAATCTTAGTTACAAAAATGGGTTATTTTTACATTTAAATGTTTTGCATGGCTTCAGATATTTAAGTTTATAATTACATTTATGCAACCCCACATGTTTCGGTTCTCTCTGGAGAAAAGGAGGAGCAACATTTGTGGATTCTAGTTGTTCATTGTGGGCATTCTATGTTCACAATGTTTTAACACTCATTTTTTGTAGGGATTTTATATACTGATTTTAGTCCAGCCAGAGGTACCAGGAACACACCAAGTCACAAAAAGTGATTTTACGTGACCTGGTGAAAGCGAAGCTGCACCATGTGCTAGCAGCCATAAAGAGAGCTGGAGGTAAGGGAGGGAGCGACTCGGTGAGAGAGAGGGTAAGAAAGTATGCATGTATTACTAGGTATATTAGAATGCCAGTGTATATATAAGTGTTTGAGCATGAATGTGGATGTGTAATTGTGTGTGTTCATGGACATGTAAATGTGTGCGAGCATGAATGCGTAAATTTGTGTGAGCATGAATGTATGCCTAAGTGTGTGTTCGCATGAATGTGTGTGTGTGAGTGTATAAGCAAATTCCAAAAGACTGTTGCTTGCATAAATTATAGTAAACATGTATCAGTACAGTTGTAAGAACTGGAGAGAACTACTTAGCTGTCAGTAGTTTAGCTTCTTCATGCCATTGTTTATCCGTAATCCGTATCCATAATTGCAGCAGCTAATTTGGAGGTCACCAACTCCTACGCTATATACTCTCACGGTGCCATCGGATGATCCATATGTGCAAGTTGGACTCAAAATTTGGTGGTGAAGTCCGATATGTTGCCACAGTAAGGTACTGAGAGAAAAGTTCTATATAGGATTCTACTTAGGGGTGCTCAAAGAATACATATGAGTTACAAACAGGCAAAATAATTGCTTGTAGTCTGTCTCTTAAAAATATATACTTTATTGGAAAAATAATAAAAGCGATACTAGGTAAAAAAAATCCCAACCGGTTTTGGCAAAACTAGCGCCATTCTCAAGTTGTATTACATGTAAATGAAATTTACATTACTACTTGTACTACTCTAAACTCCTCCCTTTAATTATGTAGGTGTTACCCATCTCAATTAACTAGTTAAACATTGCTTAACCCCTTAACGACAATGCCCGTACATGTACAGGCTTGCAGTGCAATGTGATAACAACAAAGCCTGTACATGTACGGGCTGCTGTTAAACTGCTGTTTCACCGCAATCCGCGATTTTGCAGCATCCACGGAAGCCTCACAAGTGAGGCTGACCGTAGATGCGGGGAGGAAAGCCCTCCCCACAAGAAAAATTATGGCAGACTAACAGTTTAGGAAGTGATCGGAATCGCTTCCTAAGCATAAACGGTGTTGCTGACATGCCTTGATATCAAGGTGTGTAGCAACACAACCCACCTACCCCGATAGCCTTGTGATTGCTCCGAAGAGCAACCACAAGTGTCATCATGTAAATGACGTTGCCGCCATTCACAAGATGGCATCAACAATAGAAAACTGAATGAATGAGTTCACAGAGGGTCTATCCAGACCCACTTGAGAACTATCGAGCTCCTCCTGCAGGTTGAATGCAGGTACTGTATTATGTAATAAAGAGTTAAACCCTTTTCCACAGAAAGTGATTCATCCTGCTTTTTTATATTCATATATGATATTATGCAGTCATTTGTGCCCTGCTACGTAAGTTAGGCCCTGTGGCTTGTTACATTATCTGCTCAGTACAGTACTTCCTTCATCTGAGAATAGTTCAAATTCTGCTTTTATTCTTGGAAACTATTCAGTCCAGTTCTCAATACACACTTATCCAGAAAAATTAAATTCTGTGAGTTGAGTTGTAAATTAAAAGAATATTTTATACTTTTTTCTTCTCCTCCCTTTATTTCTCTTTCAGCATTAAAAGCAGCAGGCAACAAGTAATAGTAACAACCGCTTGGCAAGTTCTTCTCAACCACTGTGTGTCTTACGTTGAGACACACTTTTTGTGTTGATAAGGGGTTGACATGAAATATATGTATAGTGGCTGGAAGATCTTCAGATCAAGATCTACGTTTGTGATGTTGCTGCATTGTGCTGATTATTTTGTGTCTATGTCTTTGCCATGGAGGACACCCAAGGCAATAAGGCATTATGGTTAAGCAACCTATACCTTAACAAACATTTATTTGCCTAATATTGCCCCAATAAGTCTTCTAAATAAGATCCTGGAATCTACGGAGGAAATAAAAACAGGTTGTTGCATAATAGGTAGTGACTTCAGTTCTGTCTTAGACCCCAAAATGGATAAAAGGGCTAAAGAATGAAAAGGACATTGCTAAAAGTCTAATTAAGCAGACAAAGACATTACATAATGTAATCAACAAATGTTTGCTATTTAGAGGGTGTACCATCGTAAAATGAGGGTTTTTAGCCATTTGTCACATGTACATTTATCATATTCTGGAATAAATAGGGATAAAAAGTTGATAGAAAAGACAAAAGTCCAACCATAGTATAGTAATGATAATCTAAAAAGAAGACCATCAATTAAATTCTAGAGCTACTTGTCTATTATGTAATAAAGATTATTTCTATTTCTTTCAAGAAAATGATCCCAGGGACACTTCATCACCACTTTAAAGGGAGTCATTTGTGGGCACTTAATAAAACTGAACAGTAAACTAAGCAAAGTTAAAAGAATGGAGCTGGCGGCACTATATATTTTGTTTTATAAATTAGCTACCCTCCCATGATATTTATATTAAGTTATTGAACTAATTATTAGAAATGAATTGAGGATGGTAAAAAAACACAGAGATGCTTAGGTTGAAATACTACTGTAAGGGCTCTATAAGAGCTGACAAAATCCTAACTAACTGAAAAAACAGAGCCGCTAATATTATTACCAAACTAATTGACTCGGAGAATATATATGGGAAACATTTTAATGAATATTATGGACAAATATAACAGATGTCTCTTCTAACAGTATAGACCAGTATTTTCAATATGCCCTGAATTTCTGATCTACAAAGTGATACATTAAATTCACCCAACACAAAATTAGAAGTAGATGGGGGAATAACAACGCACAGCCACCTCCGCAGCAGCCACCACGAAGGAGAGGGAGACCCTCTCCAATGCACGGCCCCCTCCGCAGCAGCCACCACAAAGGAGAGGGAGACCCCCCTCCAACGCACGGCCACCTCCACAGCAGCCCCCACGAAGGAGAGGGAGACCACCCTCCACCGCACAGCCACTTCCACCGCCGTCCTCTGAAGTGCCACACGGGAGAGGCAGACCTCCTGGTACACGGCGCCCTGCTCCAGCACTCGCCCTCTAGTGGCGAACTCCCGAACTGCAGGCCTGTATGAAGGGAGATTACGCCACACTCATGATGGCCGCGATTCCTGGACACCGGAAGTGACGTCATGACGGTTTGGTGGGAGATTCGAACTTCCCCTGCGGTTCTCTATTTAAACCTCCTCAGTTCAGCCATACGTTGCCTTCTGATGGTTGCCTATGCCTTGTGCTAGTACCCAGAAAGCGGTTTCATTAAAGTTTTCCCGTGTTTGATCCTGGCTAGCCTGACTTTGTTGATTTCCTGAATCCTGACCTCGGCTACGTTTGCCGTTTATCCTGATCTCCTGAATACTGACCTTGGCTACGTTTATCGTCTATCCTGCTCTCCAGAATCCTGACCTCGGCTTGTTTGACCTTGAGGAGACTCCGAGCAAGATGCTGTTCGGAAGAAGCCTGTGAGCTGAAAGAGGTTTCCCAAGTATCCCTTTTGTTTTGTATTATTATCAAATGTTTTATGTATGTTATATGTTTTATCATCTGTAACAGTGACCTAATTCAATATCTTGTATTTTCTATACGCTTATATTTGTGCTTTATTCGTCACACATTCCCTAAAAGAATAAGCCTGTGAGAGGGTCATAATTTCTTACACCTGGGGGGGTTGAAGACTTAACAGTGTGGAATACCAAAGGTCTAAATAATATTAGTGATTAAACTAAATGTAATTTTCGGATAAATGTTAGAGATATGGGAGAGACTAAAGAAATCCCTACGTCTACAGAAGAAGATACCAAATTGCCTACAAATAGCCAGTTGGAAACAACAAGGTATTCTCTATATAAATCAAATTTTGTCAGTTGGAGTTATAAAGACATTCCCTATTTTGGTACAAAAGGTTAATTTACCCGTTAAAAAAAATGTTCTTGCTAAAGATTTAATTAAAAACATATCCCAGGGTTAAATATGGTTGAATTAATATTAAACAATAACAAGCTAGATAGTATACTATCTAAAAGTGTAATACTTTTAAGGATAACGTTAAAGGCGTTAATCAATGGTAAAAAGGGGGCTTGGCTGGGGCATCAATACACAAGGGGCAAAAATACAAAAGGGGTGGTTAGTGACAAAGCAGTGTAGAAAATAGTTTTTTTTATGATTCAGTGTGGCAGAGCCTATCCTGGTGTGTGTGTCTGGGTGTCGGTATGGCAGAGCCTATCCTGGTGTGTGAGTGTGTTTGGGTGTCAGTGTGGCAGAGCTTGTCTTGGTGTGTGTGTGTTTGGGTGTCGGTGTGGCAGAGCTTGTCTTGGTGTGTGTGTTTGGGTCGGTGTGGCAGAGCCTGTCCTGCTGTGTGTGTTTTTGGGTGCCGGTGTGGCAGAGCCTGTCCTGGTGTGTGTGTTTGGGTGTCTGTGTGGCAGAGCCTGTCCTGTTGTGTGTTTTTGGTCATCTGTTTTCTGGCACTTTACTTTCTGTAGGAATAAATAGAACTATTTAATTTATCCAGATAAACCACCCTCCTGAATTTGTAGTCACTTCAGAGGTCAACACTTTCTAGGCCCAGAAATCAGTGGGAGGAAAAGTAAAGGTTTTGGGTTATTTACTCTATTTCTATCTGCATATTTTATTAAAAAGGATTAGTGGTGCTAAATTGTGGCTTCAGGTGTCCAGTGTATCATGACTTTTTTCAGTGTACTGATTACTCCCAATCCCATCATTGAGATCATGAGATTCTATCTCATACATCTGCCGAGCTCTGATGTCATCTTTATCCAGCACACATGGATGGTGATGGAGTTAAAATTTTGTCCATTCCCATGAACTTATTTGGGCCTTTTAACACTTTTGGTTCCTGGTAATTTAATAATAATGTTCTATTCTGTTATCATAAAGGAACAATTTAATATAGTTTTAAAAATAATGATTTATAGATATTTGGATGGTAAATAGTGTGGCTCAGACAGGCGTGTGTAAGGGGTGTGGCGTGTGGGTACAAGAGCTCAACCACACTATACAATACATAGGGCTGGTGTCCAAATATTTCCAGGGCTGCTTTTCATTCCCAGTCCGGCCCTGGTTTTAACTAGATTAGCGAACATGTATAAATCTGCTCATGAATAAAGATGATCAGTGTCACACAGATTAAAAAGTTTTGGCACTGGAGCAATTATATAAGAAGGGCCCCTTTTCTGGCTTTCATGCCTTCAGCAACCTGTTTTTTTGTTTTTTTTCTCCTCAGAATGCTAGGGCCTTACAGTTCCGTGTGATTATAACTTAGATAATCTATTAGGATGGCAATATCAATTTTTTGTTTCTGCTACACTGAACAAAATAAGATTGAGTGGCTTTTCACACGCAGACACATATGGAAACATGTTTTAGACATGTGTGCCAAAGAAGCATTTCTCTGCTACCTCCAATAATCTGCAATTGAGATATCCCCTTCAGCACAGTTAATGCATAAGGAAATTATAAAGGGATCAAAGAGAATATTTCATCATACATTTTTCATACAATTATTACAAATCAGTTTCTCATGCACCACTAACAATTTCTTACACAGTATGTCATATATAGATATAATATTTTATATGTGTGAATATGAAAAAGTAGATACCACTTGCTGACAGCTAATGAAATATTGATTTTTCTTTACATCTTACATTCCCTCCATGGTCAGATTCACAGTTACCATATTTCTCTGTTAATTAATTTCTTTTGGGGCTAGCTTACATGAGGATGTTAGGTAAGGCTAAGAGAGTACTCTTTACTCACATTTTAAACATTAATTTATTCTCCAAACCTGTTTTTACCCTTAACATAAATATTTGGAGCAACATGACACATGTTTTTCAGCTAAGTATCCCAAAAAACTAACAATAACCTTTTTCCCATTCAGCTATTAAATGGGCCATCTTTGTGTTTCGTTGGCCATAAATATTTTAGCATCTGTTTACTAAGCATCAAGCACAGTCAATTTGACAGATGAGTTGAGTTACTTATGCCAGTTGGACAAAGTTGGCTGAAGTAGGTTATTTTTGGCAACCTCAATCTTCCTATAAGGAATATAGGACAGTTATCTTGAACAGTTACTAGAGGTGATTTGAGGAGCAATGAGGCCAATAATCCACTTGACCAGATTCAACTCAATGTTCAACTCAACTTGACGGTAACTCGGCTTTCAAATCAAATGTTACAATAAAAGCCTCTACAGTAAAATATCAAATTAACATGTTGCTTCCGGCGGTGTGGGTCTCAGGTCAAACCTGTGTGACTTCAGACCCTTCTTATCTAATCAGGACACCATACCAGGGAACAGCACGCTCCATTCTTTTATCTCATGGTACTGCACCTTTTGGAATATGCAAGTCCCAGCGGCACAGCATCCAAAAATAGCAAATTGTCTTTTGCTGGCTAAAACATAATGTTTACATATAAAATAATTAGTACGATTTGTGTGTGTGTATATATATATATATATACTATATATATATCTATACAGTAATATATATATATATATATACTGTATAGATATACACACAAAACAGAATCAGTGTCTTTGCAATTTCTTTGGTTCATTTAAAAAAAACCTTTAGATTTGTCTTAAAAAAGCAGTTTTGCATTGTAGGATATATACATATTATTAAACCATATGTATGATCCATATGGCATTGACATTTTTTTCATAACAGATAATCAGTGTCTGATAAATGTTAAATGAAAACGTCTTAATTCCTTTGGGGTTTTTATTGGAAAACCAAATATTGTTTGCCACAAACAAAGTTGCATTTGAAGTAGGAGACCAATGTGTGGCATACAATAAACAAAGAATAAATACATAAAAAGAAACTACAGTATTGCCTGGATAAAGCTAACTCCTGTGGTCAATAATCCTTTTTTTTCACAATTGCTTTGGACAATCCACAAACTTAAACACAAAACAAAGAAAAATAATCTTAACTTATAAATGTAAATGTCCATTCTAGTTTTAAAAAAATATCACATTATGTGGTATATGGAAGGTTTTGGGGACCCTCACAAAATGGGGCTCTCTCTTTTCTGTATTTGTATATTGTTCAGTGTATCAGTGACCTACTCCCCAGTTCACTGGCTAGGTATGGCACTTTTGATTTATACTTTGTGTTGCTTCCCATAAACTGGTATTGATTTTCTCACACCACTTGATAAATGGACTCAAATAGCAGAAGATAGGCTAGAATAATGTAGGAAGGCTGCAACGCTCTCCTTTGAGATAACAGCCCCTCCACACACTCCCTCACACAAAATACTAATTGGTTGCCCCTGCTCCCCCTTTATGCAACAACATCCAGACAGAATGGATCCAGGCTGCTCCAAAGGGGTTTTTACTAGACTTGTGCATTCGTCTTCGGGCGAACATGAAAACGAACACGAAGAGTGCGTTTTCGTGTTCGTTCCGAAGACATGAAGAAGAGAAGACAGTGCAGGTAAAACGTAGGCGAAGACGAAGCCTCACACACGAAGAATCTTCGCCTTCGTCTACTAATCTCCCCGGTCCCTCCCCCATCTAACTTACCTTATCTTCACAGCATCGCGGGAGTTGACTGAAGTGGAAATCAGAAGGTTCGTCGTCAGGGGTTACAGGGCAGTGTGAGTGAGCCTATTGGTCACCTGCAGGGTCTTACTCTGGCATCAAACAATTGGTTGATGCCAGAGGAAGACCCTGCAGGTGACCAATAGGCTCACTTGCACAGCCTTTTTAATTCCTGATTTCCGCTCCCGTTAACCCCTGCAATGCTGCGTTGGATAACGGGAGCTGAAATCTGTAGGGTAAAGGGCTGTGCCAGCGACCAATAGGCTCACTCGCACGGCCCCTTACCACTAGTTGCTAGGCAGAAAAAAAAGAAAAAAAAGCAACCTGGGACCCTGCTGCACCAGTTAACTTAAAAGTCCGTGCCAGCGACCAACAAAGTCACTGGTACGGACATTTAACTGACACAGCAGGGACACCAGTGGTCTCCCCACTGTGTCAGTTAAATGTCAGTGCCAGCGACCAACAAAGTCGCCGGTACGGAGATTTAACTTAGTATAAATAGCTTACTATAACTTCGGACACAATGCTGCCCTCTGTTGGTTTTACATTAAGCAGCATATGCTTGAAAGTTATTCTGCTACTCAACGTAAAACCAACAGAGGGCAGCATTCTGTCCGAAGATATATTAGCCATATGTGGCAGTGTGTTCATTTTCATTTATTAATTATTTAAATAAAATATATCCCCATGATCCGCTGGTCTCCCCGCTGCAAAAGTTAAATGCACTCTGCACTCGCAGACATTAATTCTGTCGAACTTGCAAAAACTTTTTTTCTATTTATTTTGGGTTTTTTTTGTCTTAAACTGTTAGACTATGGCTAATATATCTTTGGACAGAATGCTGCCCTCTGTTGGTTTTACGTCGAGTAGCAGAATAACTTGGGATTTCAAGCATATGCTGCTTAATGTAAAACCAACAGAGGGCAGCATTCTGTCCGAAGATATATTAGCCATATGGGGCCGTGTGCTCATTTGCATATATTCCCATGATCCTTTCGTCTAACAGTTTAATACAAAAAACCTAAAATAAATAGAAAAAAGTTTTTGCAAGTTCGACAGAATTAATGTCCGCGAGTGCGGACATTTAACTTTTGCAGTGGGGAGACCAGCGGATCATGGGGATATATTTTATTTAAATAATTAATAAATGAAAATTAACACACTGCCACATATGGCTAATATATCATCGGACAGAATGCTGCCCTCTGTTGGTTTTACGTTGAGTAGCAGTATATTCTGCCCGAGAATATATTAGCTATATATATATGGTACTGTGATCATTGGTCGCCAGCAGGAGGCCCCCTGCTGGCGACCAATGGAGTTGCTGATACACACATTTAAAGTACTGGCGCCAGAGCTGCATTAACCCCGTATTAACCCCTTAACCGGAAAAAACGAAGAAAAAACGAATATTCGCCCGAAGAGAAGACAGGAACGGGCGAATATTCGCGGAATACGAAGATTTTTTTTTCCCCGAAGACGAGCACGAAGACGAACACGAAGAGCCCCCTGGTGCCCAAGTCTAGTTTTTACTAGACTTGGACGCGTGGCCAACTCTTTATGTTAGTCTTCTTGGGGGGGGGAAATCTTCATATTCCACGAATATTCGCCCGTTCCTGTATTTGGTTTGAACCAATAGAGTAGCTGGTATGGACCTTTAACTCTTGGAGCAGGGAGACCCCCAGGCCAAGTTCCGCTGTCAGATTTTAAAGGGCCGTGCGAGTGACTGTATTGGTCGCCTGCAGGGGCCTCGTCTGGCCTTTTCAAAAATGCCTTATCATATAAACATTCAAATAAAATTGACAACAAATGAAGCATATTACATAAGTTGGCATGGAGGGCAGATCCAAATAATAACCTACAATAACCTAGAAATGAATCAAGGGCTTTACTAGAGCATTAAATCATAGCATATGACTAGTTAATATAATGTATTAAATATTACAACAAAAACAATACTAAGCAGAGCCCTCAGCTTACATGCGTGTTACAGGATATTATACTAGATTTCTCTTACGCTGCCCATAAACACATGCTTTCCCTCACACACATTTGTATTGTGATCCCCATATTGGTTTTGTATTATTATATGATTTACTAAAATTATATTTTAATTATATGTTTATATATATACATATATATATATATCTATATATAAATATATATATATATATATATGTGGTGGTGTGTGTTAAAAAGAAAGGGTACACTTTTTTGAATTCCTGGTTTTACCTGTTTTATCTGTATGCAGTCTATCTACTATAATAACTGAAAAAAATGTAAAAACACATGCTGACTATATACACAACTAAAATTCTGAGTCATAATTCATGTCTATACACAATGTCAGACTTAATTCCTTAGGGGTTTTTATTGGAAAACAAAATATTGTTTGCCACAAACAAAGCTGCATTTGAAGTAGAAGACCAACGTGTCGCATACAATAAACAAAGACTAAAAAAGAAACTACAGTATTGCCTGGACAATCCACAAACTTAGACACAAACCAAAGAAAAATAAAATTAACTTATAAATGTAAATGTCCATTCTAGTTTTTAAAATATCATATATATAACACATTATGTGGTATATGGAAGTTTTTAGGGACCCTCACAACTTGGGGCTTTCTCGTAGACAATTTATAAATTTACTGCACAACTATCTGTTTAGTCCTGATGATCATAAGCAGTAAAACAGCAATGAATCTTATCTACATTAGCTGGAAGCCCATACAGTACTCTAGCCCTAGTCTAATGTAACCACTGTTAATGCTACCCTTTATTGTAATAGAGGGTATTGCAATTGCAGGTATAATTGTAATGGTACATAAAGGATTGATTGTGTGTGGAGCTATCCACTTAACTAAAGTGACATAAGCCACAGAGTCAACATAACTTGTTACCCTCTTCACATTCATTGCCAGGGGCGTAACTAGAAACCACAGGGCCCTCAGTGCAGAAATTGCCCCAGGGATACCCAACTTCACCAAGCAACATGTCCTACTGCGCCACATTTTCCCCCAAATAGTGAGTGTCTCTTTTCCACCCAAACATCTTGTGAATGCCACCTTTACCCATAAGCAGCTTATTAGTGCCCCCAAACACCCTGCCTGTGCCATCTTTGCTCTAGCTTGTCAGTGCCCCAAACAGCTTATCTGTGCCATCTTTGCCCCTAAACAGCTTGTCTGTGCAATCATTGTCAGTTGAGGCCCATAAATATTTTTGCTATTAGATTTTAAGTCACGTTCCATTTATTAAACAGATCACACAAAAACCTCACAAGATGGATGGATACACCGTGTAGCCTTATGTATATACCTACAAAAGAATTTAAATATAAGCTTTTCTCCAAGGCTTCCTTGACAGGGTATGTTGTTCTATATGGATTTCATATGCTGATTAATGCTGGTATGTTGGTCTTGAATTAAATTTGATTAAGTGTTAATTAATGTATGAATTACTTTTAATCTACTCATGGATTTCTTCACAATTTACCTAAAACGTATTGAATTCATATTAATTATTTATTGTATTCCAAGAATATCCACCCTTTATTTAAATTTGAATTTCTCATAGATCAACAGACCACAGCAACAAGTGTTGCTAAATATAATGGTGTTTTATTATTCTGAATAGAGGTGAATTTTGTCTGTTTCAATATAGAAGAGTTTATCCCTTATTTGGGGAAATTATATATTTAATTATTGTATGTGATGGCTCATGAGACTGCAGCTTATAACCCGTAATAATGACAATTTTTACCTGTAATTAAGGTTATTTTTCTGAAAGTTGACATTATTTGCATCTATTAAAAATCTCACTAATACTCGTAATCGTAATAGACGTTATAAGTACATAAATATCCGAGTATCTGTCTTTTTAAATGTTGTATTAGTAGTATCATTGCTAATTGCTAATTGACTAATATAGTGAGAAATATAGATCTTTTTGTTACCACTCTAATTATTGCCCTTTTCTTTATTTGCAGTTGCTGAGTGGGCTGGAAATTAACTGGTTTGATATTAACTCATGCTGTATATATAAGGTGATATCAATATGATAAATCTGATATGTCTATGCAATGTGCTGTTTCACCCATTGCATTCTTGTATGTGTTGGATCCATAAGCCAGTGATTCATACCTTATAACCTATCAATAATAAGCTGTATTTTATGTTATGATTTATTTTGACATGCTCTGGAAGAAAATGTTTCTGTATTATCTTTTGTACTGCACAGATCATATTATAAATAGGTATATGTTGGCACATATTAATCAGGTAGCCTGATATATTATCTGGGAGAAGAGTAAAGTTGCTTAGGCCAAATTTACATTTATCTATACCAACCATGAGAAGACCCATAGCTAAATAATTCAACACAGTGAACCAGACCGTGAGGACACTTAAATATCCAACTGAAACTTAAAATTATTTCATGTCAATTTGGTTAGATAATTATTACACATGGAATATTACACTCCTTTCCACGGAATTACATTCATATGTTACCTTACTACATTTCTGTAAACAGATTAAACATTTTATTGTGACTACCTCAATAAACAAGTAGGGATGATGACAGCCTTTAACGTGGTTCACTGTTTTGCCAAGTATACTTTATACGCCAAATGCAAAACCATTAAATTTGTGTGTGTGCGTCTCTTACCTGGAGAACACATGGCACCAGGATGCACTATGCGAAGAAGAGAAGCTGGCAGAGGCAGTGTGATGCATATATGAACAGACCCCAGTGCATTTATTCTGGCTATCATCTTTTTATCTGCACTTATGGTATAAGGCAAAAAGCAATTTCTCATCCTGACATGCTTATTTTCCTTTACCGCAAAATAGCTGCAAGATGAAATAGACTGTAAAATGGAAACTATCTGAGCAATTCTCCAAAGGTTGTCAAACTGGAAGGGCTTTGACACCTTTGATATGGTTTACTGGTGTCGACGTCTGTAACATTAGCACCCTCTACAGTACAGCTACTTGAAAATACACGACACGCTGCTCAATTGTTGCTTTTGGCAACCATAACTTTTCTATAATACAAATATGCCTACTTATTCTAACTAATTCCCCACCTACTAAGGAGGAGGTCTGGAAGACTATGCAATGCATTTACAGCTGTGTATATGTCAGAGGTGGATTTATTGTTTAAACTCAGGGGTCTGCGAAACCAAAGAAACAAAATTGTTTAAGAGATTTTTGAAAAATAAGCTGAAGTTAAATGTTGGCTCATTTTTTTAACCTGTGGTCCTCAATTTTGATTTAAGAGTATATAGATTTACAGGTCAGCATTAATTTCATGACAGACACCCAGTTGCTTGCATTTGCTTTCTCTTATGAATATCTTTGTTCTGCACACCACCAGTAGACAGGGTGACCCCTCTGTTGCAGCCTGTGTTTGTTTATCTGTGGTCCTCAATGGTTCATGATGTTGTAGTATGTAAATGTATGGAGGACACCAGACAATAAAGACCAGACACTTGTTATTTCTCAGAAACAGCAAAACACCATCATTTATATTTCCAATAACATTTTAGAAATATCAATGTTTTCCTTATAATCAAGTACCGTTAATTATAGGCAGCTTCCTTACAAATTGTATACTCAACATTCCCCACGCTAATTGAACAAGGTTAGGTACTTAGATATTTTGACAAAAACCTGGTCCTATCTGAACACAAGAAAAATGATGATTTTACATTTGCCTTCTGAAAGCTCTTATTAAAACTTCCAGAATACTTATCTCTATGCTATAACTCTGGGCTGCTTGCATAATAAGAGCTAATTGTTTATCCAGCACAGGAATCTACCTAATAGCCGAGAAGACCTACTGCCAAACCGCTTTTACATAAAAAGAAAGTGCACCTTGCCCCCAATAACGGTTTCTGCACTGACATTTTCAGAAATGTTAAGATGTTATCAACAAAAACGGCATGTTCTTTAGAGGTCCCCATTACCACAGGACCTTACTATTACATAAGTATATGGTGAGGTAAATAAAGGTGATGGAAACCCTTCCAACTTAAATTTTAAGGGGTAGTTAGAAGTATTATTAAACACTCATCTACAGGACACCAGACAAGCCAGAAGGCTTGTTTTTCCCTCAGAAATCTCATGGTGCTTTCACAACCACACAGGATTCTGGGTAGGCACAGGACCTTTAGGTATTCAACTACCTATGACCAGCAGGTGGTGCCAGAGTACAGACTCCTGACCAGGAGGTCTTCATACATTACAGTAGCATATGCACTTCCATCAACTTTGCCTTGGAATTAGTCCTTATAAATGACCTCTTGTAGAAATAAGCAGAACACGGATAATTGCTTGACAACATTTATTTCATGTGAGTGAATGATGACATTTTAGCTACTCTTCATATAGACATCACTGTTCAGAAACTATAGTTACCAGAATAGTTAATGAAATGGCAAAAAAGTGTATTTCTACTCATGTTGTCGAATAATGAGGAATGCATTTAGGTTAAGGCAGTGAACATTATAATGAGCTTGAAATGCACATTTGGGTGGAAAGTACATGTTCCTGAAGATCTTTACACAACTTGTTGTATATGCCCTGTTTGTTGGAAAAATGCATGTTGTGCCAACATAACATAACATACTGGTCCTTTTAACTCACATTACTTGGCAGGGTTAAATTATTGGTTATCTATAAAACAAAAACAACAAATACAAAAACAGCACCAACAATGTGGTCCCAAGAAACTTCTTAAAAATGTATGGTTATCATAATGTTGTGTCTATGCAAATAACATGCTGTGAAGTATTGTGGGTAATGAAGCATTAGTATAGAGGAATGGTATTAGCTTTAGTACAGTTGTACAGGTATTGCCAAAAGGTAGGTCTCCTTTTCAGCAGAAACATTACTCATCATCACCACAGCAGAGTAAGAGAAGCGTATTCCTGTAGTCACCGGATGTATCGCCCTAGAAGGAAAGAACATATGAAAGTGAATTCAAAAGGATATTATGCCATTTCACAAAATCCATTTATATCGGTTTTCACAGTAGTACTTTGCTCTGTGATATATATAAACTGAACTAGTTACATATTAGGTTTGGAGGGTTTTTTCCTCATTTACACAACTTTACGTTTAACCAGTTACTGAAAACACCAGGAATTGGAAGCTGTATAGAATCAGTATAGGAAACACTCTGCAGAGCTTCCTGGCTTTGCCAGTTTAACTAGATGGCATGCTACTGTGCCACTGCCAGTAATGGATCACAGGAGGGTAGAAGTCTGATGCCTGAAGCTGGTAGCCCACAAAGACAGGGTACCAGTGTCCATTCTCGTAGTAAATTTGACGATGCTTCTCGTAACTAGATTCCTGGTAAACTAAGTGGGGTTCCATCTGAACATACATTTAGCTTCATTGATTGCTAGAAGTATTATAGATGCTCAAGGAAACATTACTGAAAGATTTTCTTTTTACCTTAATGGCTTGGTGGAGAGACTTCCCAAAATTCTTACGGAATTCTTGTCTTACGTCAAGTAAATCTACTTCACTCCTGGAAACCATGACTCTGATCAGAGTGCAGTCATCAGTGCCAGCTCCCTGTGCAAGAAGAAATTCAGATAAACAGAAATCTTCCACAGACAATGCAGTTATTCCCAAAACTCTGGTAGTGGGTAAGTTTATCTGTACTGATAATATATTTCTTAGACCAACATAACAATAATCCGGCAGTAATTACATACAGCAATATTTATATATTAATTTATATGTAGAAGACCTATATAATATGTAGTATAGTATAGTTGATGTCTAGATATAAATTATAAAGTTAGCAAGATTAGCCCTTTAAGAGGTTGGGAGCTGTCACTGTTTAATGTATAGGCCAAACAGTGCTGTGGCTTTACTCCCACATTATATTTGCATTATACAAGGCCAATAAAGCTTTCACTGCAGGGGGTTGCCCTTCTTTATGAACTGTACAAATATGAAAATGTAAACGTGCAACAAACTCCTACAGCCTTCTGGCTTAGTGAATAAAACACCCACTATCGGAGTTTTACCCATACTCAGAAGGCTGTTCTGCTTTCATCAAGTATGATTAGTAAGCCTACACTGTATTTTGGTGTATTAAAAAGCCATTTTTATCTTTTTTTAAAGAAAAGTCTACTACCCTAAGCACCATTAGTAAACATGTACCGATTCCATCAGCAACAAACAGTTAGGACTTAACTATACTGTAGCGATGAAAAGCATATACTCACCTTCACAGCACTGTGTAGTGTTTCTGCAAAGTATCCAGGGACACTTCGGACACATTTCACTGATAAACAAAAAGAGCAGACATTTTCATTTTAGTCAAACTTTTTGTTTTTTTCTTTGAATCAGACCAATGTCAGTGTTGGCACTTAACACTCAAGTATGCAAATTGTATTATTGAACAGAAGATACTAAAATTTAGCAAATATTTGCTACTAAAAATGGTTACATGTAAATAATAAGAAGAAAAACACACTACTTTCAGTCAGATAAACCTAATCTCCCAATGTCACAAATGGGTATATATATGCAATGTGTGTCACAACAGACATCAGCAGCCTACAAAAAACTAAGCCTTAAATATATATACACCACAGACTTTCCATAGATCATGCAAAGTTTAAGCTTATTATGAATTAAATGTCATAATATAATTATATATATATATACATATGATTCATACCATACATTTTGTACAGCTTTCACCCATTATAAATAGTACACAGCTAAACAAAAGAAAAAAGGTAATTCTACCACCTTTTCATGCAGTAATTTTCCCATCAACTTTTTATAGGGCATGTAGCCAAAATAAAAAAAGGATTTTTTATTTGCAAAAATATTTGCTATTTTGCTTTTGAACAGAATAAGCAGCCCTGCAAAAAAACAAAACCAATTTATGTTCAGCATTTTCAACAAGTGGTTTGCCTTTGCCTAGCGCTGTCCTTGGCAATGCTTGTTTTCTAAACATCAAGTATACTCATCAGCCATCATTAAAAACACTTATGTTTTATGACGAGTATGCTTATTATGCCCTGTTTATTATTGGCTAGCATTGGGTTTTTTTGTCACCAGTAGAAAATATAAGACACTCAAGAGCTTTACCAATAGCAAGCAGTAGCTTCTCCAAGTGCCCAGATGTTTCGCGGTCAATGCTTTCTTCTATCTGGTACCCAGAGATGGTCATGTACCTATCAAACACTAGACGAAGAAGAGGGGAAAAGAAAAAAGTCAAAACTTCATATATCAGCCGTATATTCTGTCTGGCAAAAAATAATTTCACTTTGAATAAAATAAATAGCAAAAAAACTAAAAGGGAGTTTGTTTGGTCCCAGTAAAAGCTGTTATTTTTTATGCTTGGCGATTAAAGTAACCAACTGGTAGAGATCATCAACGCCAGTTTGTTTACTTTTTACCAGTTTCTTACTTTAGTCGCCAAGCATAACAAATACCTGCTTTTACTGAGAGCAAGCGAGCTCCCGTCCAGTTTCTTTCATTGCTAAGGGGGGGAAATTGTTGAGGTTCCCGGGTGGAGATACTCCCTGGTCTGAAGTGACTGTCAGACTACGTATAAAAGAAGGAGGGCTGACCACAATCTCCAGATGAGATTTTATGCAAACAGACTTATCGTTTTGATGAATGCAGATGGAGAATGACTAATGCACTCCAACCTCTCACCGTAATACAAATATTTTTAAACTCGGTTCCCCCTTACGAGTAATAAAAATAAATAGGTTATTTCGTGTACCTAAATATCCCTTAGAACTCTAGCATCCTGGGCACTCTACTCATTTGCTAAAACCTCAAGCTTCAAAAACCGAGAACTCTGATGGTGGAAAGCTGACAAAACCATACGAAGAAGAAAACATAATACATCAGTCTTATTGCGCCAAACGGAAAACCTCATGTCTGAAACATTTTAATCCTTTCCATCTGTGAAATGACGAAGGATTTCCAATTTTTTTCCAGAAGTAGTAGGATGAGCTCCCTGCTCTGGAAATCTGTGCTCAAAAAGGGTTCTCTGCTAATTAAACGGTTTCTATAAGTGATCGTGAACAGCAGCCTGGTTTCATATCTGGCAATTAATATCCAACATGTCCTATCATAATGTCTTTTGTTCTTTTGGACACACCAGCCATCATTTTCACTAAAATACATACGATAGCTAAATAACTTCTTTTAACAAACTTTTCCGCCTTTCAAATGCATGGTGAGATTTAGCAGAATAACCCCCCAAGCAGGTGCTCCTGCTCGGAAGCTGCAGCTTACCCTAAAGCTTATTTTAGTACTTAAAAAATTCTTTACTATGCATTCTTCATTGGTGGAGACGCATATGAGCACTGGATTGTAAAAAAATAGCCATGATCCCAGTCTGTTTGTATGAGTCAGCCTCCAAGCATTCATCTTCCAAACATTAGATGACTCAACAGGAGGGTCCGCTATCCCTATACAAACTATTATTTGTGGTTTGGATGGTAAAGTGGTAGCAAAGAATTATTCCCCGTTATGCTCACTTCCTCTGTATACACTGCGTGTAATATCAGTATATGTATTTCCATCAGGGGTAACCAGAATCCACCCATCCAATTCTTGAAGTAAAATGATCAAAGGTTTTCATACTTCATTTTTAATTGTAAACTAGGCTTCTCCTTTAAATTGCTACCACAATTGGCTGTGTGCACAGGACGGCTAAGCAGCTGCGAGGAAGAGGTGATATCTCTAGGTAGATACCATGCATTTCCTCAAATTCCCTACAACATAGTAAAAGGATTCAACATGGGAAAATGCATACAGCCTCATCGTGTTAAAGAGGAACAGAAAATTCTGGTCTACAAGTGCCTAGCTTGAGTAAAGGTGTAACAGATCTCTACCTTTCCTTAAATGAGCAATGCTGCGAGTCCCCAAGATTGTGATGAACTTTTCTTCATCTGTTCCCCACTTCAGCTCCCCAGCTTTAAACAAATCCTGCCAGGATCCAAGCACAGAGATCATAAAATAAAATCATCTACGTGCAGACACTCATATCATTATGCAAAATAGAATTAAAAGACTTTGGGGTGATTTCAATATCAACCATCATTAGTCACTGACCTGGGCATCTTGCTCAACAAGCGAGTCATTCACTTTAGAGTCGGGGTCTCTGTTAGCCTGAAAAGAAATCACAAGACATGCGTTGATTTGCAAGACAAATTAAACACAATATAAGCAGATACTGATTATGCACGGCCTACTATCTTTCCATATGTCTGCATTCAGATAGCTCTAGAAGTGTGGAAACAAAAATAAATAAATTACAAAAAAAAAACATTCTTCAAATGTATATATAAACATATGGAACTTCCTTTTTAGCATCAGATTACAGGTATTTAAACTTGTGTCAGGTTTTATATCATCCTTCTTAAAATGACATATTTGAGGGGGGGGGCTGAGGGAGAAGGACCAGCAAAATGCCCAGTTCACAAAAAAAAATATAATTACAAAATCTATAGCTCTGGAATTGTAAATACAGAAAGTGAACATTGCCACTGTGATAAATCAAAACAAAAACCTGGCAATTATTATTTCTTTCAAATGAAATACAATTACCTGGACTAGGACAACCAGCATCCTCTGGAAGAATCCAGATGTATCTCCAGTAATGCTGTCTTCCAGTTCACATCCAAATTCTGAAACAAATCAATGTATTGTACTGTAGATACATGTACCTTTCCAGCATAAGAGTTCATAGCTAGAGGCTAAAGCATACTGCCCATTCACAATATTTGGGTTATAATCTTCTAAACCGATAAGGAACCAAATGGCTCAAACTGCAGAAATGCAAAAAGTCTGACTCAATCATGCCTATGAAAAAAATCATGCTGTGCCCCAGCTGTGAGGGGTAGATAAAGATGTGGAATAAGCATCACACCAAGAACATTTATCACAGATATTGCCACATAATTTGAAAAGGTAATGTTTCTTGCACTCTCCTGGGCACATACCTTTTTTGTAAACCTGTTTGATATGATTCAGTTCTGCTTGACTTCTAGAGGCAAGAATTTCAATCAATATATTCTCACAAGTACCGGCTCCCTAGAAAACAAATATGTGACACTTGTTCAGTAGATAAGATGAGCTTTAGCTAAAAGAGATAGATATGAACGCTTACAGACCCTTATTTAAAATGCTGTATTGGGTGTAAAGAGTGAGAACAGTATGTATCAGATGCATTTACTAAATTCAGAGCAAAGGCATTTCATATTCTGAGACTGTTGTGTAATAGACATTTCCCCTTTCCACTAAGAATGAGTACCACGAGAGATAGCGGTTGCATTGTTATAACAGTATAACCCATCCTAAAATGTATTTAGGTGCAGGTGTTAAATATGTCATGTGGGGGCAAGATGTAGTAAATGGAGGAGACTATAGGCGATGGAGAGGCAGCTTCCAGTAACATGCAGAGTGGTGAAAGATATGGATGAATCCAAGAGACGGTTCTGTGTGCGTTTATATATCTAAGTATTTGCTGGAAGGTGGAGGTTCATCACTGGTTGTAAAATCCATTAGAAAAGGATCTCATAGCCCAGGGATTCACACATATTTGTACCCTTCTTTTGCAACAGTAAGTGACCTAGCCTAGAGAAAGCAGTGAAAATTTCTAAAGCAAGCACTATTCAGAGATTTATTTTACACTATTTGACCAACACCCTAACCCTACTAACATGACTGAATAATCTGTGATTATTAGTCATGCATTCCACATGTTTGTAGAGACAACGGGGCCTTATTCGCTAATCAGGATTTGGGAGGGGACTGGAAGTAGAGTTGCAAAAAATGTGTATCTTGATTATCTATAAGGATAGACTGTGGTATACAAGACCATCATCATTAACCTATAGCCCAAAGGCACGCATTTAGAAATATAAAATAATACATGTTAAATCCCAAGAAAAAGCTATATTAAACTTTAATATAAATTTTTAGAACATGGTATGGCAAAAAATAAATGCTATTGCATGAGAAGAAATTAAAAAAAGAAAAGTATGTTTGGATTTGCTTCATCTACTACAAAAAAAGAACGAGTTAATGCGTTAAATCACATAAACCAGCAACCCATGCTATTAAGCTGTGCTAGAAAAAACACCTTGGTAAATTTATCTACACTGTGTGAGGGTCACAGGATAAAGACAGACAATTAAACGCACTAAAATCTAAATTTCCAGTCAGGTTACAGACTTTAAAAGGTTTGTGGTTCTACTTGACACCTCCTGATTTGACTATCCAAACATATAGCACTTGAATATTTAAATATACCCCTTTTTAAATTTGTGCTTGCAGCGAGTTGGCAGCCAATTTTACCTGCAGTCAAGTTAGCAGTTGAGTTCATCTTAGTGCATAGATAGGCTGCTCTTCTTCAGCCAAATTATTTGAGGCAGTATGCATCAGCAACTCGGCTGCTAACACAAGTTGGCTTAGTTCCTTGTGTACAGACCCCCGATATTTTTGGCCTACAAGACTAAAGTATGTATCTAGATAATTGTATGGATGAATAGCTAAAGTACCTTGATGGCGTGTCTCAGTTCATACGCATCATATAAAGAGGCTGGGGTCATCAGCGCCACAATCAGCTTCTCAAACTTGCCTGTGAGTTCTGATTTGAAGTCATCGACAAGATCCTGAAGATAAGACAGTTTGAGTTATATAGGATATCTTAAAACATGAACTCTGCTTCAATAAACTGTGAAATAGATTGCATCAAAACAGTAAGTGAATTTATTTGGGTGTCTTGTTTTTATACTAAATGCTCAGCAAATCATGTACTACCCGAGTCGTCTTTTATTCATTACTTGTTATATGTAAATCAATGACACCTTTAATAGAATTTACAGTAGAATTGCCCTTACACGGGATAGTACCCAATGACGTTTCATTTTGCCTTCTTTTCAGCCTATAGCCATTTGTGCGAAAACATCACAGAACAGGCTGGAATGTCTAGAACACATGGCCATGTCTGCAGAGACCCAGACAATGAAAGAAGACAGAAGAACCAGAACATGAAACAAAGAAGTGAAGAAGGCCGGGAGACATTCTGAGAACGTGAGAGTGAATGAGAGTGAGAACAGGAGTGAACAAGCCCACAAAAATCGGAACGAAAATTCTGAGTGTTTTGCCTTGTTTTCATTTGTTTCATGGTTTTTTTTCCTCGTTTATGGAGATTCGTACAAATCCGAACACACGAGTCTACACATTTTCTTTTTTAAACAGAACGTTATTACCCTGCCAAACAAAGTCTTGAAGGCAGTCGCAATTTCTTGTCGTTGGGCATTGCTTCTGGATGTAAGGATTTTCAAGATGGCCTCTTCATCAGTACCTGGGAAATAAAACAAGAAGAAGAAGACATTAACAGGCATTCTATTTAACAGGTTGATACCATCAGGACCAGTCACAGTCCATAAAGTCCCTCTATGTTTTTTGTTTATATTTTTAGAATGCTAATGTATGCATAGATATCTTGTGTGTACCCTCCACACATTGTACAGGCTTCTACTGAACTAATTTCAGATACCAGACGAACCTCTACACTTTGGGGCAGTTTCTGGAATGACTGTAGCCACCTCCCTGTTCCAGACGCCCTGGGCAGCTGCCTGTTTCACTTGGTACTAAGACCAGCCCTAAATACCCTGAATTCCCAAGGGAAGAAATAAACGTATTAGAAATATAAGTAGAAATTGAGAAATACATTTACTTACTAGCATGGATATAAAAGGAGGACTATGCCTTTCTCATTAAATCACATAGATGATCTAGGAACTATGTGACTTTGTAATAAATTTATTGAAGAAAAAAAAAATTCTGGCTAGAGTTCTTTCACACAATTCATTGGCCTATCTATACAATACAATCCTTACCTGCAGGTTTTAATTAGAGTAATATTTAAAAGGAAATGAATACCAGGAAACATTATTGTAAAGCCTTAAATAAAACTTTGGAGAAGACAGGAAAAAGTAGCAGAATTTGCATCAAAAAGAGAATATATATTTTGTAAATTAAGCAAGACTAAAACTACAATTTCATTGCATAGCATTTTGTTCCAGATAATAAAAATTGCCAGTGACACCAAATTAATATTGCACTTCTGTCCAACACAACTTCCCCTTTATATCCTGATTCATGACCCACCCATGCCATCTTAAAACAGACACTCCCATCATTATTTATTGCTAGCATCAGTTTTTAAATATAGTATTATAGTTTTTTTTGTTTTACAACAGTGCTGTTTTTTTGTATACTATAGTATATTCAGGCAGTTGTATATTAGCCATTTGTTGTGCTCAATAAGGCAAACGTCCTTTTTGTCATCCTCCCTGTAGTAAACAGACTGGCTCTATCAGCCAGACACACTGCCCTATGAAGCTCTATTTAGGGCTAGACTTAATAGCATTGCCATAAAGAATCGGCTCTGTGTGGTGTTTGAGAAGATATAGATATAAATGCAGGCTTTTGTCAGTGCTACATAACCATACAATTATGGATTTTACACTGAAGGAGAAAATGACATACTTTTTAGATAAAAATATTTTAGAAGGGAATTAGTTTTTAGGAGATTCAGATGTATGTTAAATATATATAGTCACGTGAAAAAGAAAGTACATTCCCTGGTTTTACATATGAGGACATAATCATCTGTTCCTTTGCATGTCTAAAACATTAGGTAAATACAACCTCAGATTAACAACATAATACACAATGTTATGATTTATTCAACAAAAATAAAGCCAAAATGGAGAAGCCATGTGTAAAAAACACTATGATTCAATAGCTTGCAGAACAACCTTTAGCAGCAGAAAAACCTAAAGTAATCATTTTCTGTATGGCTATCTGTATGGCATTTGTTTGTGCACAGCTCTCTTAAGGCCTGCCGCAGCATTTCAGTTTGTGTCTAGACTTTAACTGGGCCATTGAAACACCTTGATTCTTTTCTTTTTCAGTGATTCTGTTGAAGATTTGCTGTGTTCCAGAAGTCTTGTGGTTTGTCCAGAGTCCTTCTCCTGGCAACCATTCCAAACAAACAATAACTGTTCAGTATTTTACTAAGTTCTCATGAACTTTAACAATTAACATGCTAACTGAGACCTGTTGAGTCTGAGATGTAAGCCTTGATTTTTTGCAATGTCTCTGAGGATTGCACGGTCAGACATCGGGGGTGAATTTGCTAGGACATCCACACCTAGGAAGATTGGCGACTGTCTTGAATGTTTTCAAGATAATCATAATATAGAACGATAGACTTTAAATTGTTTGGAAATTGACTTATAACCCTTCCAGGATTGATGGGCAGCAACAATTGCTTCTCTGAGATCATTGATGGTGTATTTTCTCCTTGGCATTGTGTTAAGACACACCTGAATGCTCCAGACCAGTAAACTGCTAAAACTTTGGCTTTTATAGAGGTGGTCACACCTGCTGATGATAAATTAATCAATGGCATTATATTAGCAGCACCTGCCGGATATTTAGCATTTTAATTCCTATGGAAGCAGTAAGCGTGCACTTAGTTTTTCACACATGGCTTCTCCATTTTGGATTTATTTTGTTGAATAAATCATGACACGGTGCAATATGCCATGTGTTTTTAATCTGAGGTTGTATTTACCTGTGTTTACATTGTTATCTTCTGATATGTAAAACCATAGAATTCAAAGAGGGTGTACTATCTTTTTCACATGACTGTAATGGCTATACCGTTTCATTAACCCCTTAAGGACCACAGCTGTTTTAATTTTCTTGTTTGCACATCATATACATTTTATCAGGGGATGGGCTGTTACCTTCCGGCCTAGGGAGCAGTAAAGCTGAAATTATATATAACAGGTACAAACAGAAAATTGCATTGAAGCGTAAAACTGAACAAAATGTTTTATTGAAGAAAAAAAAGAAAATATACTTTAAAATGTGATTTTTAAAAATTGTGAAAATAAGAAAGATATAGTGTAATAACGGAGGGAAAAATAATACCATACCCAATCCCTTCATTGCCTTGCGCAGTGCTTCTGCATCTTCATTGGCCTTGAAAGCTGGGAAATCCTTCACAGTTCCTCTTGTGGACTAGAGGAAGATGGAAAAAAAAATACATAAATAAATAAAAAGGTGTGTTGGAAATTCAACTTCTCCTGTTTTATAGTTAAACATACAAAAATGTATTTAAACAGGGATAAAGATTATGTATTGTATGTCTGTAAAATATAAGTGGCAATAAATGTTAATGAACCCCTGTGTTAGATGTAGAATGAATGAAGTATAACATAAAATAAGCAAGAATGTTTTCCTGTAAACTACAGCTGGGGTACAGTTAAAGTGGCTCATTTGTGTGATGAACGTGTTGCAAGCTCTAGAGCGGGATACTAACCACTGCATCATGTTCTTCTATAACATCCAAGTATTATAGTACAGCTCTGAGACTAATACTATATGTGTAAATGCTTACCCCGCTGGAATCTTAGATTGCGATCAGCTAGCAGATGGTCTCCTAGCTGATCCTACATATGGAGACCAGCTTGCAGATAACAGTGTAAAAGAAAAGGAGGGGAAAACCCCAACGTCCCATTTTAAATAAAACATATACCAGGCAGTTGTATTAAAATAGTAAAGTATTGGGTAATATGTAAGGGATGGATGTGGTCCTCTAGACCATAATAAAACATGTATGTGGGGTATTCCCGTTACTATGGAATGTTGCAACCTAAATTGGGTCATTATTTGGCAGAGGTACCTACAGTGTACAGAAGAAGGAATTCTAAACCAAATTGTAAAAAGTTATGTGTAAAAAAAAACCTATGCTAAAATAAACACAGTAGTCTATTTTTTGTGTGTCTGTACTGCTTTAAAATGTGTGGGTACAAACACAAAAAAATTGGGATCTTGAAAAAACCAACATATGGTGAAAATGGCAAACAAATACAGCATTTACAGGTACTAAAAATTAATTTACCTTGGAAAACTGGGTCTTTAAGACTTAACATGAGAAATTAGCCCTGAAGTACAGAAAAAGCACTTCCTGCAAATGAGTCACTCTGCAACACCAGTTTAAAATTCTGCGGAAATGTGAATGCCACAGTGACTACTCTGATCGCTGTTACGTGTAGTCATTTTCGCGTGGACTTTCATTCAGGAGACGCTGGGTTTGTAGATGACAGAGACTATGGAAAGTCTCACTCAAGAGCTTGTGAAAGATTATGTGAGTTGATCAGCTGAAGAGAAAAGGCAGAATCTCTGGCTGGTAACACCCGGACAACATAAAATCTGCACGCTGTATGTAACGTGTTGTCAGCCGAATGAAGAGGCCACAGACACCTGAGAGGCCCTTTGGTGGCACCACCAAGTCCACATTGGTCCAGGAAGGCAAAACACGATTGATGTCTACAGTAAAGAAATCACTTTTTTCCCCTGGTAGAACTTGGAAGAAATAGTTGACGGTGATTTTTGTTTTTTTGCTTTGCTACACTATAATCACAGTCTAAAGGAAATTTCCAAGTCTATATTTGTAAAGCACTAATTATCATGACTTTTTTAACACATCTACTACACTTACATTTGCTCCCACAGTTAAAACGGCATATCACTGAGCTGCATAACAAAAATTCTAAAACGTCACCAAAGATTGTGCTGCTTGGCATTGTGACGATCATACGTGCTACATGTAACTGACAGTACTTTGACAACGTTTTGTTACTGCGATTTACAATGTCCTTCCTATAAATTCAACCAATTTCACATTGTCATGTTTTCTTAATCCCCCTTTTCACTGGGGTTTAAGTATTTTTTAAAAATTTTGTGCAATGTTTATAAAATGGTTTTTATCGCCATAGCAGACACGATTGTTCTTGAATGGACATTCCATGCTGCTATTGTAATGAGGCTTTCTTCAATTGTGCAGAACAATTTTACTTACCCTCACTACCTTGTTTATATGGGCTGCTTACTTATTTTTGCAAAGGAAGAATAGACTGTTAATCAGTGGAATCCGATTGTTCATTTTGGAGCCAAGAAGAATGGTTATTCCCTTTACTATGTTAGTACATTTCTTAATCTCCAAACAATGTTTTAGTCAATGGTTCAAAATCCACAGTTACCAAAAGGGGGTTCTGGTGGTCAGAGGTAATATTTAGATGTCCCAGAATTAAGGTTTACGGAGGGTAACACTACTTGCAGAGTTTAAATTTTTCTGAGGCTATTTTCGTTTATCTATAGCACCATCAATATTCCACAGCGCTGTGACAAGGCATTAACCAGAACATATGTAGTAAAAAATTTACTGGTTACTGTTATTTGAGGTTGTCTATGAGGGATGAAGGTACAAAATCCATGGTAACATATATTTGTATCCATGATTTGTACGTGTAGTAGACCAACAGGCCGAGCATTGCCTGAAACCGCAGTAATGAAAAGACGGCACTGGAGATTTATTTTATTGTCCGGCTGACTTTGTCTGAATAGATTAATGGTCATACAGCTGGAACACAATGTTGGTAAAAAACGATACTCAACCAGCATATCCGCCCCACGCGAGCAATATGGTAAAAGCGACACGTGCTAGAAAAATTTACAGATTATGGCTTATTCAATTATGGAGGTTGGACATTGTTCACCCAATCATGTGTTCTGAGGCAAAAAGAGTCCGGTGTGTGCAAGTTTTAGTAAATGCTTAATTTCTATAGAAAGTAGTTTAGAATGCACATTTTAGAAAGATTAAAATGTGCGCCTTTGCTCGTGTAAACACGCGGTGTCACAAGTTGGAGACCGAGTATGATTTCTGCAGACGGCTGAATGGAGTACAAATTGTACAAGTTAAAGGGAGAGCTTTGAAAGTGTGGCTGTTCCCTTTCATATGATCCGGACGTGTTTGACTGCGTCGCTCTCTTTGGTTGGTTTGGGTGGTTTCATGTACAGAGAAGAAAAACAGAAAACGCGTGGAAAAAAAAAGTGTACACGTCAATGGCTTGTATTTTGTTCTCACGTGGATACCGAGCATTTAGAAGGAAGTGAGAGGGTTTTGATCAATCATTCTACCAAATTCTGATTGCTAAAATACTTCAGCACATTACAACACAGGCTACAAAATAAACTCATGTATGTCAAGCATTACCATTGTATGTACTAGATCCACGTTATGTGTGGCACAAACTCCACTGATTTTATTTTTTAGTACATGCATTTAACCATGTTATGTACTAGATCCATATGATCCACTGATTTTTTTTATATTATATATATTTTTTTTATATGTAACCATGACAGCGGGAGGTGAACTATATACCATACCTATATACTGCAGACTACATCAACATCCCTTGGTGCAAAAGTCTACCATTATGGAGAAATTATTTCTTATTTATATGTAAAATAAAAAAATATATAAATGGATATGGCTCACCTTTGCTTTGTATGCCATTGTAGCTCTGGAGTCTGTAAAAGAAGATATACAAGTTGTAATAATACATGTATGATCTAGACAAATGATGTCATACACTGTCATCTAGAGCTCACCATAGCAGCGTAGTGTTCAGGGCAGGATGGGGGATTAAGAGGCAACTCTGGTTCTTTAGGGCCAGTGGCCGCCTCATGACATAAGCACAGCCAACAGCTGGATAAGGCAGTATGTGGGTCTGTTGGCCAGTGCCCCCCAGGTATTTGCCCTGTGTGCCAGATGGCCAGTCCGGGTATTGATACAGAGCATGTTACTGCTGATTTTTGTTTATTGTAGGTAAAGGGTCAGGTATAAAAAGTTTTATATATACATGCTGATAAAAATAAAGCTCTGGTCTCCGTATGCGTATAAAATAATTATGTCGTAGACCATGTCTAAAATATGATCTTTGTTGCTCTAGAATTATGGATAAAGAGTTACAAATTGGGATAATTTCCCTGTGAAGATTAAGAATTAACATTTTTTATCTAAGATTGATTTTATTGCAAACAGTCGGGGGAAGATATACCGTATTTTGAGTAAATCGAGAGGCGATTGAATCATTCATTAGACACTCTGGCGAGCGGTTGACGGAGATAGAATAAGAAGTAGCGCGCAGGTCTCAACTAAGGCCACGTACATTGTTTTTAACTTTCCGGCTACAAGTTCTCGACTAAAAAAGAACTATTTTTGTTCTTTTATAGCTATAAACAGGAAATATCATCGCTTGCCAGCGGTTCGATAAAGAACGTCAGTTACTTTTTAACGGATAACTGGGTTTGTGGCTCACAGGTGATCTTTCTACAGTTCCACAGGAAAGAATCAGTTTACAGGTAATATGAACCTGTATATGTAATGCATCCTGAACCATGCAGGATGGGCAGTCACAAGGGCCAAAAAAACTGAAAAAAAAATAGTTATATCAAACAGTATAAAAAAGAAAAAGCTTAGGCTGTCCATCATCAAGGGCCAAGTGATTGCTGCAGGTGTAGGTATGGGGGTTCACCTGCCAGCATATAGGTTTATGGGGTATCAATGGCTGCTGCTAAAGGATACTTCACTGCCAGAAATGTATACATTCTAAATGTTATTTTATTTTTTGTCTGGGGCCTTTTTCATTATTTACAAACCTACTTTAGGTAAAAGTGACATGTAAATTACCTAAATTATTTCAATCAATCCTAACAGTTTAAGAGGCTACTTTATGAGACAAATTATCACTTATAAGTAAAAGTATTTTATCCAGTACATTAATTTAACAGACAAGCCTCGCTGCTCATATTACACAATGCAGCTATGCTTACACTTATTTCAATAAAGCTTTAAATAAAGGCCGACTTTTGCACACAGAAAGCATGTTAGTTGGTGAGAATACTTACTCGCCCGGTAATGAAAGACCGTGAAAAGTCTTCGGAGTAGGTAGGCGGATGCTCCCTGTGTCCCCGGGCTGTGGAAAGTAATGGAGAAATAGCAGAGACGGTAAAAAGTGAGAGGCTCCCTCCCTGCCCTGACACACCCTGGATCCGAACTGCCCTCATCCACCTCCTGCCACTCAGCGAGCGGATGTTTCCCCGCCTCCTCCTCCTCCTTTACTCGTGATAACTAACCGTTTCAGTGCCAGGGGCTGCACACAACTCTATGTATCCATACTAGGCATATAGATGACTGGCTATACATCCATTTATATTATAAATCTATCTATCATCTATCACTCTGTCTATCTATTTATCTGTCTATCGATCTATCTGCCTATCTAGATATCAGTCTGTCTGCCTATCTATTATCTATCTATCTGTCTGCCAATTGTTCTATCTGTCTGCCTATCTATCTATCCATCCATCTATCTATCTGCTAAAAAAAAGAGTGTTTAGGAACTTAAACATCCCATGTGCATACCTGGGTTTGACCCTGAGATTGCCGATTGATCCCTGCTCCTCCGGTTCTCCCGGGTCAAGACCCGAATACTTCGGGTCACGGGAGGGGGGTGTTGACACGTCGCGCTACCCGTCCATTTTTTCCTTTACATGGGGGTGTTTCTCCCCAACATCTGCGGGACTGCCCCCCGACGTCAGTGGGACCACCCACCGACGACAGCGGGGACACCTGCTGACGTCGGTGTGCAGTAGTGATGGGAAGTTCGGATCATTAAAATGAATCGGATCATTTCGATTCGTTCACTGAAATGATCCGATTCATGATCCGGATCTTCGGATCACTCAGTGTGTCTGCACGGAGTTACTGTTTTCCAGTAACTCCGTGCAGGCACACTAACGATTGGCCCCGCCCCTTTCTTTCTGAATCCTCCCCCCTGCCTCCAGTGATGTCAATGAAGGCAGAGAGTCGTTCAAAGATTCGGATCTTACAGGGATCCGAATCTTACAGTGATCCGGATCACTGTAAGATCCGGATCATTGTAAGATCCGGATCACTGTAAGATCCGGATCATTGTAAGATCCGGATCTTTGAACGACTCTCTGCCTTCATTGGCATTCTAATCATTCAGAGAATGTCACCATACTGTTATAAATAAATAAATACACTAATAATCACTGCCCCAGGATTTACATTCCCCTTTACCTGCAACTGCACCTTAAGCTAACTTTATTAAATTCATTAAATTAACCCTTACCATTAAATTAACCCTAAACACCCCATCAA